>PPIY02000038.1:0-105087 GCA_003707405.2 Dujonia schatavii | reverse complement strand
GGCGGGGGCCAGTTTACCGGGCGCCGTTGGAGTGGGGAGCGCTGTGAAAGGATGACTGCGCAAAAACGGGCACGGGCTGGGTGTGTGCGTGTGTGTGCACTCTTCGGCAGTTCCTGAGCCTCTGCTGTTCACACGGAGAGCTGGACGATTTTAAAACTGATCCAACTGGGGGCCGGGGGGGTGGTGGTGTCTCTGGGGAGGGAAGTGGAGGAGACGGTGTTGGGGGGGCTAAAAAAAAAGCCCGTGCGTGCGTGCGTCGTAGTGCGAGATTGAGTGGTGACGAGAGGCCGGGGGCGTGAATCACAATGCTGGGCACGTTCAACTACAACGATTTGTGGATGTGGACAACGGTCCTGAGATGTAGCGGGCTCGCGGCTTGGTGCGGTGAAGACAATTCTACAGAGATGAGTAGAGGAAGGCGATGGCTGGGAAATGGTGCTACTTTATAAAAAAAAAATATAAAAAAAAATAAAAATAAAAAAATTCGGATGTGTCACTGTGGAAGCTTATTAGCGTAGTAGGCAAGGGAAGAAAATGCCAAAAAATATGCGTGCCTCTCTGCACTGGCGGCGACCGCAGCCAGGGCGCGCCGCTACCGCGACCAGCAGCCATCACCGCGGGTACCGATCACCGAGCAGAGAGACTGCCGCGGGCTGAGCTGCAAACCAGGGGAACCGATTCACGATTCTGCCAGAACGGTTCCTAGCCCGAACACGAACGCATTCATGGTAGTGCACTGGGGATAAACGGCGCAGCGATCTCCCCGAAGCCACCTCGCACCAGCGTGGAATCGCCAGAACTCGCCGTCGCGACCACCCGCATAAAAAGAAACTAAAAAAATACCTCCAGATAAGGCGCCAAAAAATAACGGTTGCACTCAGGGCATCGACTGCTGCGCGCGGGCTCCTCACCATAGGTACGCGCGGTGCCGGGACTGTGCTGGGTGTTCCATCTGTCCGTCTTCTCGGGCTCAGGACCCGCATCCGTTCCCTCATGCCGCCTTGCTTCTGTGCGTGGCGTCTCTTCCGCTGCGCGATCGCTGCTCACTCCGTTCTCCCGGCTTCCACTGAGCCTCTGCGACTCCGAAACCGCAGCCGTTGTCTCACTACGGCGCAGCCCTACAGGATACTCTATATGTCTTTTATTGGGCTAGAGGCACTGCAGCACTGCTGGCGCCGCCGGAGGCACAGGCCCGTACTGGTGGCCCTGCTGGGTGCACGCCCAGCCGCTCCGCTCGGGCCACTTCGTGGAGACCACTGCGTGGGGCTGTTCTCCCGAAGGGAGGCCCCTCAACGGAGTTGCCCCGCGGGAGCGCCGCCGGAGGCACCGCGAGCGCGTCCGCACTGATGGCCCTGCCGGGGGGACGCGCATCCGCTCCGCTCAGGCCACTTCGTGGAGACCACTGCGTGGGGCTGTTCTCCCGAAGGGAGGCCCCTCAACGGAGTTGCCCCGCGGGAGCGCCGCCGGAGGCACCTGCAGCGCCTCCAGTGCTATTGGCCGTACTGGGTGCATGCATGTTCACTCAGCCGTACATGCGGAACATCCACCATATGCTGATCACGAGCACGAGCAAGGCCAGCGAGTAGCTGAGCAACTTCGTGCGGCGCTCCTTTGACACGCGCTCGTACTCGATCATGCGTTTGTTCACCTGCTCGAGCACCAGGAGCTTCTCCTGGACCTCATCTGTGAGCACGCCCTTGGTGGTGGACACGCTTGCGCGCAGGTCGTTTAGTCTCTTTTCGAGCTGGTTGAGGGTTGCGATCAACTCGTGAAGTTTCTGCACGCTCAGGTTCACCTCGTCTTGGTACTTTTTCTTTGTCTTTTCTCTGTTTGCTCTGAGCTCGTCGCGTAGCTTGCTGGTTTGTGCGTGTAGTGTCTGGATGTAGTTTTTGAGGGCGCGGATCTGTCTTTTGGACTCGTTGTGCTGTGCCGCCCATTCCTGCGTCACTACCAGTTTCCTCACGTTCTGCGCCATTGTGCTTGAGAGGTTGCTGAGGATCCGCTCTACGGGTCCCAACGGGTCTATAGGATCCGGCAGCGCACTGGACGACGAGCCGGTGCCGCCGGTAAGCAGCCCCTGGGTCGGGGTGCCCGTTGCAGTCTGCGCCTGCGCCGCCTGCGTGAGCTCGTAGTACTCGCTCGTCACCACGTTGTCGATGTTGAGCAAGTACGACGCCAAATCCTCGTCGTTCACCAAGCTGTTGTCCATCGACACGTACCGCGCTCCTCCCAGCTTCACCAAGTCGCGGAAACTGTCGTCCAGGAAAGTGTCATGGCCGCATGCCCCCACCTTGCCTACGCCTGTTCCTGCTTTGTTCCCGTTTCCCGCACTGCCGCCGCCACTACCACCAATTACACCGGTACTGGGTCCGCCTACAACTCCAGGGAGCCCCGGAGCATTGCCAATGCCACTGCTGGGCCCACTACCGGGCCCAGCCACTGCGGAATTGGTGTGCGAATGCGTCTTTGAATGGAGAGGACTAGCATAAGTGCTGGCGCCAGGACTACTGTTGAGACTGTGCAGCCCGCTCGGAAGCGAAATGTTATTTGAGTTGTTGTGGTGGCTCTGGATCAACGCTTTGAGCGGAGAGTTGCTGAGACTGGCAGAGACGGCGTCGTGGCCAAAGTGGCCGTGCGCGTGGGCGCCAGCGCCGCTGCCATCGCCAAGACCACTCGGGCTGAGAGCCAAGTGATGAGTGCTGCTACCGTTTGAGCCGAGCCCGGCGAGATTGCTGCTGCTGCCACCCCCAGTGTGCCCGTGAGCGGGCACACTGGCCTGCTTATTGTAAAACTGGTCCACGAGCAACTTTTTGCCCCTATCGCTGGAGCTGGACGTCGCTGGGTTGAGCGGCGAGCCAACCATCAAGGGCGACACAGAAGTACTGCCGGCACCCGCCGTGGGTGTCTTGGGCACACTTAGAGGGCCACCACGGCTGGGAGTCTTGGGCGGAGGCGCACCGGAACCGGCAGCAGGCGCGCCGGTCTCCTTCTGCGGGCGTCGCATCAGAAAAGTGCTGATGGCCGGCGCATCGGCACCAGTAGTGCCGCGTTCTCTTCGTTCAATTGTGTTGTTCACGCGCCGCTATGCTACGGGCAGTCCTGGGCTGCTAAAAAAAGACCGTGCTGTTGGGGCGGCGCAAGCGATGTATGTGCGTCGTCTACAGCGGACCATACAGGAAATGCTGCGCGCGTGCAGCACTTTTGGCTGCAAAAAGCGCGGTACTCAGCTCGGAGTTGCCCGTCGGGCTCACGCATCCGCTCCGCTCGGGCCACTTCGTGAAGACCACTGCGTGGAACTGTTCACCCGAAGGGAGGCCCCCCAACGGAGTTGCCCCGCGGGAGCGCCGCCGGAGGCACCACTGATGGCCCCGCCGGGGGCACGCGCATCCGCTCCGCTCGGGCCACTTCGTGGAGACCACTGTGTGGAGCTGTTCTCCCGAAGGGAGGCCCCCCAACGGAGTTGCCCCGCGGGAGCGCCGCCGGAGGCACCACTGATGGCCCCGCCGGGGGCACCCGCATCCGCTCCGCTCGGGCCACTTCGTGGAGACGACTGCGTGGAGCTGTTCTCCCGAAGGGAGGCTCCCCAACGGAGTTGCCCCGCGGGAGCGCAGCCGGAGGCATACCCAGGCCTCTACGGGTGGCCCTGCCGGGCTGACTTGCTACGCTTGGCCGCACTGGCTAACTACTGGTTCTGTTCATTACTACGTAGCACCTCTACTTTGCTGCCGAGCCTCTGGCACCCGCACCGGCTGCAACTAACCTGAGGGTCTCCAGCCCGATCTCGACCGATGGCAACGGCGCGCCTGTACCGTCTGGTTTCGGCAAGAATCCAATGGCGATGAGGTAGCTCATGTAGATCCCCATTTGTTTCTCGTCTACACCCTTTCCTGTGCTGAAGTCTTCGCTGCCTGTTTCTGTTGCGTCTGCCTTCAATGCTTTGACGGCGTTCAGGTCGTCCAACTCGGGCGCCTTTGTGTCCTGGGGCAAGTTGTCCAACACAAAGTGCAACAAGGGGAACAAGGCTGAGTCGTTGCTCTCCACCACAAACTTCTCCAAACTCGTTCTCCACGTTGGGTAGTCAGCTCTCTTAGTGTTGTATCCATAGACTCCCAAGGTCCTGAGGAAGTCGTTGAATCTGATTCTTGGGTGCCCCGTTACGTGGGCCACCGCCAACTCGTTGTCGCTTGGCGGGTGCAAGGCACACGCCACCACCACGCGTGCTACATGGTCTACGGGGACCATGTTGACAAAGTTCTCGATATCCGGGTACACTCCCAATTCCGCGCATCCCTTGAGCATACGCAAGAGGAAATCGTCGGTGTTGGAGGCCCCTGTTTCCGTAAACCCAGTGACGTACCCAGGGCGCACAATACACCCAGATAATCCTCGTTTGCCCGCGGCTCTGATGATGTGTTCGGCCACCCATTTGGATTGACCATACCCGTTTCCGAGTCCATGTGCAGAGCCAGACAAGTCATCTGATTCAGGGATACCTTGTTTTCCGCTGGACACCAATTCGTCAGAGAGACGCACAAAGTGGTCTGTGTCGAGGGCCGAGGTTGAAGACACAAACGAGAACTTCTTCGACTTGCCCGTCTCGCACAAGCTCATCACGTTCAATGTTCCAATCACATTGGCGTCACGAAGCTGCGTGTATGGGTACACCCAGTGGACGAAAGCACCATTGTGGATGATAACGTCGATCTCCGACGTTAACGTGGACCAGCGCTCATCGGCTAATCCAAAGTGCGGCTTGGAGAGATCTCCGAGTACAACCTCAATAGAGGAAGCCCAAGAATCGTCCCAAATTCCGTACGTGAGGCCAGCAGTTTTGAGTCTGGTGAGACCAGCTTCAACGCTGGAGGCACGCACGTGGCAAAACACCTTGATGCCGGAGTCGCGTGTGAGAAGGTTGCGGAGAATAAACGCACCAAGAAATCCTGTGGCTCCTGTGAGGAAAACCAGAATGTTCTTGCCATTGGTTGCGGTGTGGGCCGCTGACTCGTACAGTTTGGGCAACGTTTGAATTAACTCTTGTGCATCCTTTGCGTAGTCCACCACCTCTACTCCTTCAGCGTCTTCGTGCTTGTCTCCTTGAGTCTTGAAATCAAACTCTCCCTTCACCGCAAGCTCTACCTCCTTGGCAAACGCTTCTAATGTTGGGTTCTTGAAAATGGCTCCAAGTGCAACCTCCACAAGGAGTTTCTTTCTTAACTCGAAAATCATACGAGTAGCCAAAATCGAATGTCCTCCCAAATCGAAAAAGCTGTCGTGCTTGGTGATTACAGCGGGTCTGGTGGGCAAGACATCGAGCCAAAGATCCTTGATTTGGGTCTCTGTGGGCGAAAGTTTTTCATCCTCGGATCCTAAACCGGTACTTGTAGAGTTCCCCATTCTTCTCGAAACCTCTTCCAATTGGAAAGTATCAGGGAAGGGTAATTTGGGTTTGTCCACTTTCCCGTTCGGGTTCAAGGGCAATTTTGCGAGGGGAACAATGATCGTTGGCACCGCGTACGAAGCCAAGCGCTTACGCAAATGTGCCTTGATGTCTCTGACAAGAGTGTCAAATCTTACAAGCCCTTCAACGACAGGGTCATCTTCTGCGCCCCCGTAAGAAACCAACTCCTTAGGCACAATATAAGAGATAAGCGTGGGCTCTTCATTCTTGTCTCTGCGCACAAGGGTTACGTTCTCTCTCACCAGAGGGTGTTGAGATAAGTGGGTGTCGATCTCGCCCAATTCAATTCTGAATCCACGGATTTTAACCTGGTCGTCTGCCCGCCCACTACATTCAACATTACCATCTGGCAAGTACCGGCCCAAGTCTCCAGTACGGTAGAGTCTATCACGAGGCCCAAACCAGTCTTTGGGGTCGACTCCTGCCGCAGAAAAGGTGTCAGGCCAAGAGCCTTCTTTAACAAACCAATTGGTAACAAACTTTTCCCGGTTAAGATCGGGCAAGCCACGGTACCCCTCAGCCATACCTGCTGCTCTCACGTAAATCTCTCCCACTTCACCAACACCACAAGTTTGTGCGCGGTCGTTGCGGTTGACTACGAGAAGTTGCACGTTGTGCATTCCAGAACCCGCAGGCATCACATCCTTCAAGTTTTTGAGATAGGTAGGGTCTGCGTTCGCAGATTTGATTTCAAAGTACGATACCGACCGCTGGGTTTCTGTGGTTCCATACATATTGACGATGTATACGTTTTTAGCAAGCAGCTGCAACCGCAAGCAGTCTCTTTTGGTGAGGATATCTCCTACAAAGAAGGCGTGGTGCAATGATGGGATTGGCGTCAGAGCCTGGGCACTCAAAAGTTGTCCCATAGCAGGCGTCAAGTGGGTTACGGTAGCCCCGTATTCAGCCATCCACTCAGCCAACTTGCCTGGGGTTCCAATGTCGTCTGCAGTGGGGATGAGCAATTGAGCCCCCAAAAAGAGAGGTGTGAACATATCACGCTGAATTGGATCGTGGGCAATTCCGGAAAGCATTGTGAACTTGTCGGCCGAGCTGAGGTGGAATTTCTCGCTCATCCAGGGGAAGTAATAAGCAAGAGAGAAATGGCGCCCAAGAACTCCCTTGGGGATACCCTCGGACCCGGAAGTGAACGAGAGAGTTGGGTTGGAATCAGGACCAACCACAACACCAGTCGGGGATGAGGCAAACTTCTGGTACGATTTGAGAGAGTCGGCGTGTTCAGCGCCAGATGGCGCAGCATCAGCTTCGGCTACACCCTCATCGTTAAGTCTCAACCCCCTCAATTCTGACACCACGCTCAACTCGTTGGCAATATACTCCTCAACCAACAGGTCAAGAGTACCTGCCTTCTGCAACACAATCAACCCACTTGGCTTTGCCACCGAAAGGTAAATGTTTTGTCTGGCAGGTGGGTACGCAGGGTCAATGACCGAAAACGTAGCCCCGGCTTTCAACACACCCATGACGGCCACCATCAAGTCAACACCTCTGTAGGCATATATCATGACGATATCGCCCTTTTTGATCCCGGTCTCCTTCAAGTAGTTGCCCACCACGTTGGATGCCTCGTTGATTTGACGGTAGGTGAATGTGCGGGTCTTTGAATGAGGGTCTGCAAACGATTTGGTTTCCACAACACAGGTGGCATTGGGGTTCTTGAGTGCATTGGCCGAGAAAATATCCTGGATGGCGCCTCTATAGCCACACCAGTCCAAGTCTCTCGTTGGGTCTGGAAGAGCGGCTCTTTGGAGCTTGGTCAAGAGCGACACAGATGTGATTTCCCGCTTCGGGTCTGCAGTCACCTCGCGCAAAAACTGCTGGTACTGCTCGGCAAAAATGGCGATTCTCTCGCTTTTGTACAAGAGAGAGTTGTAGTGGAACGTCACACCGGCCGCATTCACGTAAACGGCCATATCTCTAACTGACCCGGTGACACTAGTGAGCAACTGGTCCGACTCACCTGAGTGCTGGTATGACAACCTAAACAAGCCAGGAAGATCGTCCAACTTCTTTTGCTGCTTAATTGCAGCAGCAATCTCGTCCAAAGAGTCCACACGCTCAGCGTTGGCAGAGTACTCGCGAAGAACCAGCTCGCGTAACTGGGCAAAGGACCACTTCGGATCGACAGTTAAGCGAATGATGAACTCAGCATGGGCCTCAGTATCGGTGGCAATAACTATGTCATCGTCGCCCGTCAACCTATAGATAAGGGCAGCAAAGGCAGCCAACCCAGTGACAAAGTCATGCGGTGCAGTAGCAGCCACTCCAGAGGCAGCATGACTCGCCTCCACAGACTGGTTGTTGGCCGGCTTCAAAAAGTCGTGCGGCAACACAGAAAGAGTGGGCGAGTCCAAATACTGGATCCAGAACTCGCGGTTAGACATCGTGGTGTGGGGTGTAGATGGGTGTGAAGAAGAAGAGAAAGAAAAGAGAAGTAGAAGAGAATGGGGAGACTGCGCAGTGAAAAATCCCCGGCCCGCCAGCGGCGCTAGCCGCGAATCGGCGAACTTTTCCGCTATGACTCAGCGCGCGCGGCGAGTCGCGATAGCGACTAAACCGACTGGCCGATTGGCCTGCAGAAGAGCACTCCGTAGAGCCCTGCCGGGGGCACGCTCATCCGCTCCGCTCGGGCCACTTCGTGGAGACCACTGCGTGGAGCTGTTCTCCCGAAGGGAGGCTCCCCAACGGAGTTGCCCCGCGGGAGCGCCGCCGGAGGCACTAGCGAGTTGCTGCAGCTTCTATGGCTGCGAAAAAAAGAAGAGTGCGGCTGAAGATACTCGTATATTTATATAAATTTAATTCATGAACAAGAACTGCAAGTCGTCGGGTGTCAAGCGACTAACAGCTGCGTCGTCGCTGTTGATGGTGGCGTGGATCATGTTTGCCTTTTTCTCCTGTAGTTCTATGATTTTCAGCTCGATGCTGTCTTCGATGCAGAAACGAGTGATCCTAATTGGGCGCTTTTGTCCGATTCTGTGGACACGGTCCATCAGCTGCCATTCCACACTCGGGTTCCACCATGGGTCCATCAAGAATACCTGCGATGCCTCGCACAAGTTTAATGCCACTCCTCCTGCCTTGAGTGATACCAAAAACACTTGCACGTGGGTGTTTTCCATGAAGTACCTGATAGTATTGTCTCTTTGTTGTGGCGACATTGAACCTTGAAGCTTGACGGTTTGGAAACCAGCTCTTTTCAACCGCCACTCCACCAAGTCTAGCATGGATGTGAATTGTGAAAACACAATCGATTTGATTGTGTGTTTATCGGACCGGAGCTTGTACAATTCTTCGACGAGTGCTTCGATTTTCGTAGATGATCTCCAGTCGCCTCCTCCGTGTGTGCCCATCTGAATTCTATTCACGATGGACTGCTTGGAGAACTCTGCCTCATCCACTTCGAGTGCCGGTTGTTGTAAATCTATTGAAAGTCCAATGTGGCACACAGGGCATGTGAGTGATTTCTCGTCTCCTGCCCACAGCTCCACATACTCTGTGATACACATGCGGCAAAACTTGTGGTGGCATTTCAGCTCGATTGGTTCCTCTGCTTCGTCGTCGCATAGTTGGCACACAATGACTCCCTCTATTTCTTGGGTGATCCCGCCCACCCGTTTCAACACCAAGTCTGGGTGGTCTGCGAGCTGCCGCATTCGTGTGATCAATGTGAAGATGTTGGCGTAGTTGTTGAGCACCACACCCTCCGCGACGTAGTCGTTGAACTTCCGCTTCAGATCGCTGTAGAGCGATGTGTACAAGTCCTTTTCTTCCTCATTGAACCGGTCCTTTCTGATTTCCACGATTCGCGGTGGCAATCCCAAGTCGTCTGCCTTTTGGAGTTTTGTTCTCCGCAACATGATATTGTTGAGAAGTAGACGGATATGTTGGAATGACGTCAACCCATCTCCCTCGATTCCGTGCTTCTGAATGTTCTTGAGCATAAAGTGGTTGAAGAAGTTGGTGTGGAGCATGGGTGTGTGTCCGCACTGATCGCAATGTCTCCAGTCGGAAAACTTCCATTCGTCACTAACACAGTCACATTTCGTGCAAAAGTACTGGTGGAATGGGTCTAGCTTGAGAAACCGGATAAGTGAGTACATTTCTCCAATTCGATTTTGCAACGGCGTTCCTGTTAAGCACAATCTCTTTTCGCACCGCAAGTTGTTTGCAGCCTTAGATGTCCCCGACGTGCGGTCCTTGATGTTATGAGCCTCATCCAAGACCACTCGGTAGAAGGGGACCGCATGAAGTGCACTCTTCTCTTTCACAAGCCCAGCTTTCCGTTTAAACCCGAATCTCTCCTTCCGAAACACCGACTCGAGCACCGAGTACGAGGTCAAGATCACGTCGTACTTCATCAACTCATCCATATCATTGGCCCTGTTCGCACCGTGATACAACAACACTTTCAAACTGCCCTCCACCGTGTGCTTTTCGATTTCATTCTTCCACTGCATCAACGCCACCGTCGGCCCCACCACCAAGTTGGGTCGCTTCAGTTTATCTGACATGAAAAGCGCTATCGTTTGGATTGTTTTCCCCATCCCCATTTCATCTGCCAAAATTCCTCCTCCAAACTCGCCGTCTTCTTGTTTTTGTAACCAGTTGAGTCCTTCGAGCTGGAACGGGAGAAGCTTGATGGTCATACCTGGAGGTTGTGGGGCACGCTCCACGTCGATCTGGGGAAGTGACTCGAGGTAGGGGAAAACTTCCTTAAGCGCGGGGTGCTGCTCGTAAAGCTTATTGGTGACTCGAGTGAAGTAGGGAACTTTCACCTTTGGTGGCTTCTTTGTGCGTGCAGCTGTCTTCTTGGTTTTGGCCTTGGTCTTGGCCTTTCCGTTGGCCTTCCCATTCGCACTGCTGCTTCCTTCTTTGACCCGTTCCGATAACGGCCTATCGTCATCTGTTTCTAGATCCGACAAAGTTATCGCATCCAACTGTGACAGCCCTGTTCTCTCGACCTTACTAGCGCTCACCACCTCTATATCGTCCTCGTCCTCATCTTCCTCTACAGCAACGTTTTCTAGGGTAAACTCTTCGTCGTCGTCCAGCTCGGACTTGACTTTTCGTGTTTTTTGCGCCGCTCTTGAAGACTTTTTGGGGGCAGCAGTCCTTCTTCTTTTATTAGCCTTGTCAGCACTTGCTGCAATCGGCTCCTCGCCTTCATCGTCCGACGAAATCGCATACTTGACTGCTTTTGATCTGGCAGCCCGAGGCTTGCGCTTCAAGTCGGGATCATCCACTATGAATCCTCCCTGGAGTTCTTCCTCAGACTCAGAAACCGACTCGCTTCGTGTCATGGTTTACGCTGGAGAAAAAGAGTAGGGCTGCTTCGAGATGCAAAAATGTGAAAAGTTCCTTATCTTATATGTTGCGGTCACGTGACGATACCCATTGCGCCAGTGATCCTGGTCCAAGGGGCGACACGCGCCGGTGGGGGGAGCCAAGAGGTGGTAAACAGGAGTATAAGACCCAGATCAAGTGGCCACGCTGCTTTGGTACGAAACGGGAGGTGGGCGTGGCGAGGAGCACGCTAGCCCCAGCGAGCGAGCGATGAGACAGCGTCTCGGAAGTAGCGCGAATTTGGCAACACGGCCGAAATGGCTGCGAAACGGCTGCGCATCTCCACAGTGCTGCCAGCGGTAGAGATTGCCCTGTCGGGGGCACGCACGTCCGCTCCGCTCGGGCCACTTCGTGGAGACCACTGCGTGGAGCTGTTCTCCCGAAGGGAGCCTCCCCAACGGAGTTGCCCCGCGGGAGCGCCGCCGGAGGCACCACGCACGTCCGCTCCGCTCGGGCCACTTCGTGTAGTCCACTGCGTGGAGCTGTTCTCCCGAAGGGAGCCTCCCCAACGGAGTTGCCCCGCGGGGGCGCCGCCGGAGGCATGGCCCTGCCGGGGGTACGCTCATCCGCTCCGCTCAGGCCACTTCGTGGAGACCACTGCGTGGAGCTGTTCTCCGAAGGAGGCTCCCCAACGGAGTTGCACCGCGGGAGCGCCGCCGGAGGCATCGCAGGCGACAGCCCTGTCAGGGGCACGATGTCCGCTGCAATAGGGAGGTGACTACAAGCAGGTCGATGTAAATGTATTGTACGTAAGTAATTACCCCCTTGGGCTGTGAGCCCGCTGCGGGCCGCTGGCCCGCATACTATTTATCATGTGTTCTAAGTGTTCCCGCTGGCGATGGCTCTCTCTGTTCTTTCAGCGTCGTACTCAAAGTCGTAGTAGCTCTTGTCGAAGTGGTGCAATCTCACGTAACCGTCTTCTCCTCCCGATGCGTACGCTGTTCCGTCTGGGTGCACTGCTATGGTGTTGAGGGGACCAAAGTGTCCCTTTACTCTGCCGATTTCGTCTGAAAAGATCTTGTGGTAGAATCTGGCTTCGAATTTCCCCTGCGACTCCGCTGTGGTGGTGACGTTTCTCGCCTCCTGACCACCTCCCAAGATCACAAAGTCCTTTCTGGGGGTGATCGCGGCGGTGTTCATGGGCGCGTCTGACTTGAACACCTTCAAGACCTGGAACGTCTCCACGTCGATCAATACCGCGGTCTTGTCCTTCAGCGACGTGATGAAGTACGACCCGTCCTCGGGCGCCAACTGGATGTCTGTCACAAGCAAGTTCTTCTCCAAGTTGTGGATTCCGTGCGCCTGCACCGTCTCGATGAATTCTCCGGTCTTGCCGTCATACTTCGACACGTACCCGTCCTCGTGCCCTGCAACGATGTACTTTCCCTGGGCGGTCCACGCGGCCATGGTGACCTTGCGCGCGTCCTCTCTCGTGGCAATCACGAGCAGCGGCTGCTCCGACTGCTGGTCGAGAGCATCGCGGTTGATGTCGAACACACTTATGGTACCCACCTGACCCATCACCTGGTCGGTCACGGCCAAAAGCTTGCTGTTGTCGGGGGAAAACTCGACTCTTCTCACGGGCGCAGACATCTCCCACGTGTAAACACACTCGCCGGTCTGCACTTTCCACAACTTGATCGTCAAGTCAGCGCTACCGGTGGCGCAGAGAACAGTCTCCAGGTCTACAGAAATCGACCAAATGGTACCACGGTGGCCCTCAAGCGTGCCAAGACGCTCGCCATTGGAAGAGTACCAAATGGAGGCCGCGTTATCCTTGGCCACAGAAAAAATCAAGTCTCCCTCGCGGTTGAACTTGACTTGCGTAAGCGAACGCTCGTGTCCCATCAACTTAATCGGTCTCATGGCGTGCAATCGGTTTGGTCGATGTGTGTGGAGCAGAGGGAGGAGTCTGGCGCTCGCCGCCGTGCTTTTGGACCTCTCCGGCGTCTGCACACAACGAGCGCTGCGACAAATTTTTCATTCGATTTTGTGCAACTATTTCTGCCTGCACACAGTTGGCTGCAAATCTTCTCCCCCCGGCTGGGCCATCAGCACGGCCTGGCGTGCCTCCGGCGGCGCTCCCGCGGGGCAACTCCGTTGGGGAGGCTCCCTTCGGGAGAACAGCGCCACGCAGTGGTCTCCACGAAGTGGCCCGAGCGGAGCGGACGCGCGTGCCCCCGGCAGGGCCATCAGTACAGGCGTGGGTATGCCTCCGGCGGCGCTCCCGCGGAGCAACTCCGTTGGGGAGCCTCCCTTCGGGAGAACAGCTCCACGCAGTGGTCTCCACGAAGTGGCCCGAGCGGAGCGGACGCGCGTGCCCCCGGCGGGGCCATCAGTGGTGCCTCCGGCGGCGCTCCCGCGGGGCAACTCCGTTGGGGAGCCTCCTTCGGAGAACAGCTCCACGCAGTGGTCTCCACGAAGTGGCCCGAGCGGAGCGGTTCCCACGGGTGCACGTCGTGCCTACAGTCGGTTTACGGAGCGTTTATTCTAGCACACATCCTCTATTTCGACGGGCTTCCCGTCGGGCTCGCCGTACTCGAGCTTGAGCTTGCGGGTGAAGAGCTCGAGGAGCCACTCCACGCAGTTTTTTGTTGTTGCTGCGTCGTATCTTCCCTTGCTGTTTTCGTCTCTGACAAACGCGTGCTGCGCGTCTGCCACCTCGATGAATGTCATTGCCACGCCTGCCTTGCGCAATTCGCTGCGGATCAAGTCGCGTCCTTCGAGTGGCACGTGGTTGTCCTTGCACCCGAAGATCATGATGATTTCTCCCTGGATTTCTTTGCATCTGGCCAACGAGTCGTCATTTTTTCCCTTTCCCAACGCGTGGATGTGGATGTCTGTGGCAAAGAAGCACACTGCTGCAGACACCCGTGTGTCCAACGATGCCCGGAACGCCAAGTGTCCTCCGAGACACATCCCTGTGGCTCCAATCTTGCCATTGCATGTTGGGAGCGACAACAAGTGGTCGATGGCCAATCCGTTGTCCTCGTCGTAGCTCTTCAACTCCTTCTCGATCTTGTACTTGTTCCCCTTGTCGGTGCCCTCGTCGTCGTACGCAAGCGCCTCGTAGCTCTCAAAGTTGTGGTAGATCAGCGGCGCAACCACAATGTATCCTTGCCCAGCAATGTCCTTGGCGAACCGCGACACTGGTCCCGTCACCTGGTAGATCTCCGAGTACACAACCACTCCGGGGAACTTGGCCCGCGGGTAGTTCAATATCTTTGGATGGTACACGAACATCCGCATCGTGGTGTTGTACGACGTTTTCACGTCAACGTACGACTCTTCAATAAGCATGGTGTTGCGGTGGGGTGAAACAAGTGTGTGGGGGGTACTACAACAAGCTGAGTGCTACTGGCGGGGCTGAATTTCTCAAATGTGGCCGCTAGCGCGCACTTAAGTAGTGCGTGCGAAAGTGGTGTGATTCAAATGCGGAGAAGTTACGGCGGCATAGCTGGCTGAAGGAGGAGGGGGAGAAGGGGGAGGAGCGGGTTTCCCGAAACGGAGTCACAGCTTTGGACCAATCGCCAGGAGGTGGACCAATTGCCAGGAGGTGCATTTTCCGCTCTCCCTGCACATTCCACCGCACCCCTCTATCGCCTACACTACTAGAGTAACCAAACGTCTATTAACGCCAGTGAGAGACTACACAGAGCACGTCCACAGTCGTGGCTCTCTATACATATGTGTCTACACCCGACTCGCAGCTTCCTCTCCTCTGGCTGCCGCGCTGTCTGTGTCGGTTCTCTTGTTCTCCCCATTGCCTCTCCTATTCTCCTTCCGGTTTCCTCCCTCTCGCGGTGCACTCCGCCAGACCCCACAAGCGAGGCCGGGACCGCACCGTGTGGGGAACGGCACGCGCCTCTGTGCTAGACCGGCGCGCGCTACTTTTTCTTTGCCTGAGCCTCCGCTGCCTTGCGTGCGTCCGCTGTATTGTTAGAATCTGTTGTGCCTGACTCGTGCTCATCGCTCTACGTACCTTCGGCCTGCTTGCGCCTCATCTTCTCCGCGTCGCTCTCCATACGCTTCTTTGGATCGCCCTCCTTCTTGCTCTTCTGCTCCTGTGCCTTCTTGGCGTTCTTGGCTCTCGCAAGCTCTCTTTGGTTTCCTCTGGTCATGGCGGGGTGCTTCGGCGAGCAGGCGACTCGTGCGGGCGATTTCGGCGACTTATGAGCTTCGGGTTATATGCAGGCCATGGACGTGCCCTCGGAGGGCCAGTGACGGCGCCAACGGGGGGCAGCGTCTGGGGCCAGAAGGGGAGAGAGACGTTAGGTAAGTGGTGGGGAGAGAGGTCGTGAGCGGGCGCCATAGCGTAGATTGTAAATCTGGTACAGAAAGCCGCCATAGCGGCATTCGCCACTTTTTGCAGCCATCGGTGGGCTGGGAGCCTCCGGCGGCGCTCCCGCGGGGCAACTCCGTTGGGGAGCCTCCCTTCGGGAGAACAGCTCCACGCAGTGGTCTCCACGAAGTGGCCCAAGCGGAGCGGACGCGAGTGCCCCCCGGCGGGGCCATCAGTGGAGCCTCCGGCGGCGCTCCCGCGGGGCAACTCCGTTGGGGAGCCTCCCTTCGGGAGAACAGCTCCACGCAGTGGTCTCCACGAAGTGGCCCGAGCGGAGCGGACGCGCGTCCCCGTCGGTCGGCAGGAGCGGCGCCCCGGCTACAGCAAGGCAGGGGATTCTCTATTGCTAACTATTTCTCCTCGAGGTCAAACACCAAGGCGCGGTCCTTGACCGGGTCGTAGGGCGTCAACAAGAACTTGGAGAACTTCTTCAAGTTTTCCACGCCTCTGATTTCTGTGCCCAAAAGGGGCATTTTCACCAAGTGGTAGTCTTCGTACAACTCGGCCATTTGGTCCAAGTATTTTTTTTGCATTTTCCACCGCAGCTGGCATCTTTTACAGTCGTCCACGTCGCTGCTTGCGAACAAGAGCTGGTTGACCACGATCAGGTTCACGTCCATGTTGTACAGCATCAATTCCTGGATCATTCTTTCTGTTTCGTACAACAGCAAGAATTCCAGGATGCACACGCACACAAAAGTGGTGAGGTCTGGGTTTGTGAATTGTGCGTTCACTTCAGCCACGCTCTTTTGGATCTCGTTGAGCTTGCCAAAGATGTCCTGTTGTTGTCCGCCGCCGAGCATCGACATCATGGGCCCGAGTTTCCCCGAGAGGTCCTTTACTTTCAAGAGGAGCTTTTCGAGTGTGGCTGGGAGCTGGAGGAACCGGAGCGTGTGTCCCGTGGGCGCGGTATCGAAGATGATGGTTTTGTATGCTGGCGAGCCCGTAGCGGGGGAGTCGGAGTCGGAGCCCGAGCCCTCAGCGGTGGCCACGGCCTTCTCGTCCGAGGAGCCAGAAACAGGAACACCTTGCTTCTTTATGTGCTTCAACACCTCCATGAAACTGAGCGCCTCGTCAATTCCAGGAATACTGCCGGTCATGTCACTCATGATACTCTTCATGGGGTCGTTCGGATCGTTGTTGTACTGCTGGGCCTGCTGCTGGAGATCCAGCATGGCCGCCTCCGGGTCGATCTCCATGCACGACAAGTTGGGCAAGCCGTCCACCTTGCGCGCGTCCTTGCCAAACTTCTGGCAGAAGGCATCGGAAAGATTGTGAGCAGGGTCGGTCGAGATAAGCAAAAACTCGTCCGCAGGGTGCGCAAGCGCCAACTGCACGGCAATGGAAGACGACGTGGTGGTCTTGCCCACACCGCCCTTTCCACCAACAAAAATCCACTTGAGTGTGTCATGCGACACTATCGACTGAAGCGTGGGCTCGAGTTCAAAGTCCATCGTGCTGTGTGTTGGAGTACCTAAGAGAGACGCCAGCCTGGGCCCCGCCGTCGTTTTCGCATTTTTATGCCTGCCGCGTGCCCTTCGAGAATTTTCGGCGCCTCGCGCACAACTCGCGCTGGGGACTCCCGCGCCTACTGGTAGCCCAGCCGGGGGCACGCTCATCCGCTCCGCTCGGGCCACTTCGTGGAGACCACTGCGTGGAGCTGTTCTCCCGAAGGGAGGCTCCCCAACGGAGTTGCCCCGCGGGAGCGCCGCCGGAGGCACCACTGATGGCCCCGCCGGGGGGCACGCGCATCCGCTCCGCTCGGGCCACTTCGTGGAGACCACTGCGTGGAGCTGTTCTCCCGAAGGGAGGCCCCCCAACGGAGTTGCCCCGCGGGAGCGCCGCCGGAGGCATCGCGAACCCACGCGCGCTAGTGCGAAAAAGCAGCGAGCAGCGAGTGCGCGCGCGCGCGCGCAGAAGTGAAAATAAACACGGCGGTGGCCGAGTCTTCTCCTAGGAGCAGAGCACGAGAGGCACACGCAGTAGAGATGTCGCAGCAGCTAGCATCGCTCCAGCCGGAGCTCTGGACCGCGAGCTCGAACGAGGCTCTTTCCATCTATGTGACTGAGAACGGGTTGGCCACTCCGTTCAAGCCGTCGTTTACGTATCCAATTTTTGGCGACTCGGAGACGGTGTTTGGGTACCAGGATTTGGTGATTTACTTGTGCTTTGACCACTGCACATTTCTTCCGTTTTTGAACGTCAAGTACCTGGCCAAGTTGGAGGGTGCCCATGCTGGTGGCATTGTGGATCCCAAGGCCAAGCTTCTTGAGTTTCTCCCCCCGCTGACTGTGTATAAAGACGAGGCTGCGTGGCTCGAGAAGACTGAGCTTGAGACCGATAGTTTCCGTATCCCGGGCACTCAAGTGGGCGATTCGTTCACAGTTGGCTCGCTGGGGAGAGAGGACGGGGACACATACGCCATATATAAGCTCGACTTGGCGTCGGCGGAAGGGAACGAGCTCCACAAAAGACTCCAAATCCTCGTGCTCCTCTTCATCGAAGCAGGCTCGTACATCGACTCCAAGGACAAACTCTGGGACATCTACGTGTTGTACAAGGTGACGAGCCGCGAGACGCCGTCGGTGGTTGGATTTGTGACCGCGTACAACTACTGGAAGTACCCTGGCCACGCCAAATTCGACGCCAACGAACGAGAAACCCGCAAAAAGATCTCGCAGTTTGTGATTTTGCCCCACTACCAGGGCAAGGGGCTCGGCGGCGAGTTGTACGGCCGGTTGTACGACCACTGGCTGCAGGACCCACAGGTGGTGGAGATTGTAGTGGAGGACCCGAGCGAGCAATTTGACGACCTCCGCGACAGGCAGGACCTCGCGCGCTTGGATCAGCACATTGGCGGCGCGGCCACGCTCAAGCTTGGCGAAAGCAGCGCCAACGACGCGACCGGAGGAAACACAACGCTCGTGACACCAGAATGGATGGCACAAACACGAGCCAAGCTCAAGCTCGAAAAGAGACAGTTTGCAAGGCTCATCGAGATGATGTTGCTCTACGCAGACACAGACACAAACACCAAAAAAGCGGTGCGGCTCTTTGTGAAGAAGCGCCTCTACGAGAAAAACAGAGAGACCCTCGAGGGCCTCGACCAGCCCACACGCTTGGACAAACTACAAACGGCGTACGAGTCGCTCGAACAGGACTACCGCCGCATCCTCGCGCCCGTCAAGTTCAAGCGCAGAGCGGAGACCGGCGACCTCCACGCGAAAAAGAAATTACACAAGTAGCCCTAGTCGCCTAGGAACGGCGGCACCCGGCCTGCGCGCTGCTAGGGTCCTGCCGGGGGCACCACGTCCGCTCCGCTCGGGCCACTTCGTGGAGACCACTGCGTGGGGCTGTTCTCCCGAAGGGAGGCTCCCCAACGGAGTTGCCCCGCGGGAGCGCCGCCGGAGGCTCCCAGCCCACTGGACTGCTTATAGCCCTGCCGGGGACACTGGCGTCCGCTCCGCTCGGGCCACTTCGTGGAGACCACTGCGTGGGGCTGTTCTCCCGAAGGGAGGCTCCCCAACGGAGTTGCCCCACGGGAGCGCCGCCGGAGGCTCCCAGCCCACTGGACTGCTTATAGCCCTGCCGGGGACACTGGCGTCCGCTCCGCTCGGGCCACTTCGTGGAGACCACTGCGTGGAGCTGTTCTCCCGAAGGGAGCCTCCCCAACGGAGTTGCCCCGCGGGAGCGCCGCCCGAGGCACACCCAGGGCCGCCAGAACACGTAATACATGTACACTATCCGATGACAGCGCCTGTGGCAGGCATCGCTTGCCCGAGACGACGTAGGCAACTGTAGTGCTTTTGCATAGCGATCGGCCGGCTGCACCGAAGGCCGGCGTGGTGATTGCTCGCAACGGAGCTGCCTCATTTGGTCCCGTACACAGCGCGGTCCTTCGGTGCTAGTGCGGCTGTGTCGCCGGCACAAGCTCGCGGGCCGTGGCCTCGACCGCTTAGCGCCGGTCGCCATGCCACACCACCCGCGTCGTCATCGGACATACCGACGCTTCGACACTGCACTCTGGCAGCGCGAAGCTTCCATATGACGTCATGGTCACGTGCGTGGAAGGAAGGTGGAATGGTATGGCGCGGGCTGGGACGAGCGGGCGGGCATAGCGGGGACGCGGGGGTGCTAGTGTTCGCGACAGGAGGGGTGGTAGGGGGAGTGTAGGCTGGTGAACAGAGAGTTGACAGGAGCAGAATGAGGAAGCGAGAGGCAGAGAAGCAAAAAGTGTTGCAACAGGAGGAAGTTTGCGGTTGCCGAAAAGGGCCGCCCGAAAAGAGTTGATTGCTAAAGGGTGCATGCGTCCTGTATGCAATGCGCCTATTCGGGGTCTTTGTTCAAGCCTCACGGCAGCAAGCCAATTATTTTCAGCAGGGGAGGGGAGGAGGGGCGTAAATTTAGTATGGGGTGCGGGAGTCCCACACCCACGACTATAAAAGGGGTGAAAAGTCGACGCAACCAAAAAGCAAGCGGGGGGTTATAAGAATTTTTTTTCTAGTCCAGTGAAATTTTTCGTTTGACCAGTAGCCAAAAATGCACAGAACTTACTCATTGAGATCCTCGAAGGCTCCCACTGCCGCCCAATTGCAGTCGCCTCCACCACCGACGTCGACCACCAAGTCGAAGTTTTTCGGAAAGGGGGGAATTGCTTCCAGTTTCAGAAAGACTGTGGCTGGTTCCACTGGCCCCGAGTTGTCGCGTAAATTGGCGTCTTACATCAAGATGGAGAAGAATGTGATGAGAGCGATCGAATTGACCGCCAGAGAGAGAAGAGACGTTGCCAAGCAGTTGTCTGCTTGGGGTGAGGAGAATGACGACGACGTTTCGGACGTGACAGACAAATTGGGAGTGTTAATTTACGAGATTGGTGAGTTGGAGGACCAGTACATTGACAAGTACGACCAGTACAGAATCACCTTGAAGACCATCAGAAACATCGAGGCATCTGTCCAGCCATCCAGAGACAGAAAGCAGAAGATCACCGACGAGATTGCCCACTTGAAGTACAAGGACCCACAATCGCCAAAGATCCCCGTTTTGGAGCAAGAATTGGTGAGAGCCGAGGCCGAATCGTTGGTTGCCGAAGCACAGTTGTCGAACATCACCAGAGAAAAGTTGAAGGCCGCCTACAACTACCAGTTTGACGCCACCAGAGAATTGGCTGAAAAATACGCCTTGATTGCCGGATACGGTAAGGCCCTCTTGGAGTTGTTGGACGACTCGTCTGTGACTCCAGGCGAGACCAGACCAGCATACGACGGCTACGAAGCATCGAAGCAGATCATCATCGACGCCGAAAACGCTTTGGCCGCATGGACCTTGGACGCCGCCGCCGTCAAGCCAACCTTGTCGTTGCACCAGGACTACGAAGACGGCGAAGAGGTCGAGGAGGGCGAGCAAGCCGCCGAGGCTGAAGAGCAATGGGCCGAGCACGACGACGTTGTCGAGGAGGCCAAATAATTCCGGCCGTTCCCCACAAAAGAAGCCAGTAACGAGCGCTAGCGCCCGTCGCTGCTGATGTTATCAGATTATTTTTCGATGTACTATGTATTAATAAATTAATCCAAGTAGCGATTGCCATGTAGGAGGCTCGTGGACGCCGGGGGTTGGCACGTCCGCTCCGCTCGGGCCACTTCGTGGAGACCACTGCGTGGAGCTGTTCTCCCGAAGGGAGGCCCCCCAACGGAGTTGCCCCGCGGGAGCGCCGCCGGAGGCACCAATACACGCCGCAATGGTTCCTACATGGCCGCATCGTGGCCCAAGGTGATTAGAATAGTAGCGCCAAACTCCGGCCCGCTGTCCACGTGGGCAATGCCTGCAGTAGCCAACACGAGAATGCTGGCAAAGGACGCGGCTGCGTTTTTACGCGACACCAGTTGTGTGGGGATGAGATATGCAAAACTGATCCTGCTCGAGTCGCCCACCGGCTCGCCTAAGATTAGGCTTCTTGATCTCAAAAACTCTAAAAAGCGCAGCACTTGGCTGTGGCCCAAACCGGAAGAATTGGGGCCGGATTCGGAGACGTCCGACTGGTGCTCTTCCCAATCGCTCATAATCTCTGCGCCTACGCCTGCAAACGAGAGGTCGAACGTTCCGCCACTGTGCAAGTCGGCACCACCGGCGGCGCCGTCCAATTGGTTGTCAAAGTCAAGAATGCCCTCCACTGTCCGATGCTCCTCGAGAATGAGTCTTCGGCTGGCTTCTGCATCTAGGTCGATGCCTGCACGTCTGCTTGCTTCGATTTCGTCGTAGCCGTCAGGGAAGTACACCAGTGTGTTTGCCCGGCGCGCAGTGGACGCTACAGCCTGCAAAATCCCTCTTGCGCTTTCACCTCCGTCGCTCCTTGTGCCGCCAAGTGCAGTCCTGTATGCATTGATCACTGTATTGGGGAGCCTCTCTGCCCTGATGGCATCAACCAAATCGGTTGCAGCAAGAGAGGGTCCACACTTTGGTGCATCGGATCCAAAATTTGCAGCCAAAACCTGCAAGTACTCTTCGCGGCTCAGATTGTTAACGAGACGCCGAAGTCTCTTACACAGGTCCAAGCTTATGGTGAGCTCGGTATCTATAAGCAAGCGCTTACGGGCGGTGGCTTTTCTTTTCGGAGCAATTCTAGTGGTGGAGTTGGATATTTGGAACATTCCCAGCGGCGTTTGCATGTGTGCAATCTGGGAATCAAAGTCGCTGTCTCCTCCACCAGCTCCAGCGACCCCTGGAGCTGCCACATTTAGGTTGAGGTCAATCAGCCTCATTTCGGCTGCAATTTGCAACTCATCCAGCAAATTGAGCTGTTCTTCGTGGTCGCTGGGATTAGCACCTTCAACTGCAGGGCTCTTACTACCAGTACCAAGTTCCAGAAGATCAAAGTCGAGGATAATATCATCCTCTTCCATACTAGCTCCCCTCGCAGAGAGTCTTGAATCATCAAAGCTACGTCTTTGCGTGTACTGAGTAGTTGCTAGGTCGAGTCCTAGCTCTACACTGGCGTCGCTCTCGCTACAAGCAGCCCACTCATCAAATGGCTGTACTAAATCCAATGCAACGTCAAATAAGGGGTCTGCGTCTAAGAGCACTTGGGCATTCGAGCCGCTAGATCCTCTTGATTCTGTAGAGATAATGGCACCAGTAATATTAGTGGGTGCAACTCCTCTTATAGCAGCCGCAGTGTATGGGACGCGACTCTCTAACCCTCTAAACACAAGATCCCTCTGTATTCTTGTCTTGGTCAAGGTCACATCGTCGGAGAAATAGTCCATCTTCTGCTTATACAAGAGCACAAGTCCATACATCAAGTTGGAGGAGTACCTGAGCGGGATTTGCGAAGACAGAATGGCTACACACGTTTGCGGGATCGAAGCTTTTAAAATATCCCGTTTCACAACCTTTTTATGGTTGCGAGAACCGAGCGTCGAGAGTAACCAAGCAGTAACAATGCCAGCATCGCTTGTCTTTAATGAGATAGTGAATTCCATTGTCGTGAAGAAAAGAGTGAAAAGGAAAAGAATTTGGTGCTTTAAACTTTTCATACTATATGTGCGCCAATGGCTGCAAAATCCGGAAAAATGTTACAGTATAAATTTTGTAGGAGCAACCAACAACGCCTACAGAGCTTTTGGATGCCTCTGGCAGAGACTCGGACTATGGACAAGTAGACATCTAATCAAGAATACAAAAACCTATTCATCTCATATATAAGTATTAATATAGCTCTTCACATCATTTTGTTTAGCACCGCTTTTAACTTTGCATAACTCATAATTACCCATCTTACCGTCTCCTCGTAGTCTCCCGTGTCTAGTGCGGATTGAATTCCAGGAAACACACTTTCTTCTGCTCTGCTGTTATAGCTGGTTGTGTTGGTATCAACCTTGAATTCTGACAAGCCGTACACAATGTGCCTGAGCCAATGCAGAGCTCCTTCTTTAAACCCTAGATAATTGTAATCGTCCGCCTTTTCACTTAAAAGTAGTTCCTGCTCAAGCCGGAGAAGCTTGTAGTTGGCCACTTTGAACTGCGCGTAGTGCTTAATTTTCATGAACAGATGATACCACGCGTAGTCCTTGATGAGGTTCTTCTCGACAAGGCGGTTGTATTCATCGTACACTTTTGACTGGTCGATCAATTCATCAAGGAGCACGTTGAATTGGACCAAAAGACTTCGAAACAAGATCGGTTTATTTGGAAGCGGCACAGGATTCATATCGCTGTATATGTCTTTATTAGTGAGTAAGAAAAGTGGCACTTCAGACACGAGCCACGAGTCTCCGCCCTTGGCTGAGATTTTGGGTATCACTTGGTTGATGATAAATTGCTGAACTGACTTCACATAGGGGAAGATTCTTCGGTCCACAACTTCCTTTTCAATCAATGATATGCCCAAGAGTCCCAAATACTGAACCAACAGTCCGTGAAGCACCATATCCTTATCGATTTCACGATTTTCCAACCACTCGTACAGATAATAGTTGGAGTTTGGGATGTATATCAGAGGGTCTCTCTTGGGGCTGTTTTCAAATTTGACGTTGACTACGGGGACTCCCAAGTGTTGTTGGAAGTTAAGAGCATCTGTGCCTTTGATGGGGTCCCCAAGAAATGTGTTGATAGAGTTGTTATTTTGGCGTCTCCAGTAGTGATAGAGGGACGTGGTAGCATACATATCGCTTGGCACCGAGTCTGAATAACCAACTCCAGTATCCTCTTCAATTTCTTCTCCAAAATTCCCCGTTAGCGATCTATAGTGTGCTGAAGCCTTGGGAATAGGCACATATCTCGACACGCTTTTCAATAAGTGGATCAATGACGGGTTACCGTCCACGGTGAACTGGCTGCCCATGACCGCATCGCCGTCAATATGTACATATGCAACCACTGGTAACTTATTGTCATAAGCCTTTGTATCATTGAAGTAATGAGTGGACCCCAATAGCCCGTTGTGGGTGGCGTCCCACGATACAAATTTCACTGGCCTGAAGGGTTTCCACCCCAATTTCAAGAGTCTTTGGTACCCCCTCATGATCTCGAGCAATATCGCGTGTCCACTTAAGGGATTTGAGGACGTGAATGAGTCCCGTGACACACCAATCACCACTTCGCCATCGTTGAGAATGCCATTAAGTTTGGCAACAATATTGGTGATTTTACGTGGTGCTGCAGCATCGCCAAACTTGGTGGTAAGTGAAAGTGTAAGTGAAGGAGATACAGGCACTGGATGATACGTCCAGTTCGAAAAGGGTGTGTGCAGCGAGTCCCCAAAACTTTTCAAAATTGGAAGGACGCTTTTGTAGCTGACCGGGATTGCAGGGAAGTTGGAGGTTGATTGGTTCTCGGCTCCTGTAACCCAGAGCGAATCCCTTTCAATGGATAGATTATACGTTTTATCCTTCTTGCTGTTCTTGCTAAGAGGCTTCTTGAACATTACGTATCCTACAGCACCGAAGGAGCGGGCGAGTTGCACCTTTTCGCCAACAGTTATGTTTTCAAGCGGGTGCTTCTGTACAATCACGATTTTCCCCGTTGGATCCACGTCATTTTTTAGCAAGAGCTCATAGTCTTCATAGTGGCCATAATTGACAAAGATATACGGCGCAGATGCATTGGCATCACGAATAACGTCGTTTCCAACTCTTGCTCCAGATCCAGAGCTAGAGTAGTACGCAGGAGTCTTGAAATCCTCCTCAAATAAGTTTGCTTCGAATACCACCGCGCCCTTTTCATCCACAAGCCTCAAGTGCGAGTCCACGGGATCAGACAATCCGTTCACTTCATAGCTATAAGAAGTAGTTTTGAAGCCACGCAACTGGCGAAACTGAGACTCGACGTACGATGCCAAGTCGTAGTTATCGTCCGCACACAAATTAATTGGAGACTGCTTGTTTATCCGGGTGAAATTCGCTAGCGAGTATTTGAGAGACTGTGCATTGGTCACATTGTCGAACGAGTGGTCCACCCCGCTTAGAATGAGATAGTTTCGCAGTATATCGGTTTTAGTCAAGTGTAGATTGTACCAGCGCCTGAAGTCCCGGGAGAGCGACGTTCTGGGTAAGAAGGAGAGCTCGAAAATCACTATGAATAGCACTCCGAGTGCGCAAAACAACCAGAATCTCTTTGCTGAGAACTTTCGCGCTGCTCGCTCAAAGATAGACGGGGTGTAATCATCATCATCGTCGTCACCATCGCCGTCAGCAGCAAAACTGTCATTTTGAGGTGTTGGCGCCAGATTGCCACCGTCACCGTCCTGGCTATATTTAGATTGGGTATCCAAGTCGGCAGCTCCGTATGAGACAGCCACATTTTCACTTCCAGCTGCTTCACCTTCCTCTCTTAGTAAAGGAGTGATGCTTGTTGTAGTGCTAGAACCACCACTGACTGGACCATCGCCTGTTCCAGACGGCTTTTTGGGGGTGTCAGCCATATTCGCGCTGTCAAGTTGCGGCAAATGGCGGAATCCTCGGGCCTCAAGTGTTTACGCGCAAATCCGAAGCAGCCAGCGGTAAACAAAAGCTCCGTGCTATATCTGAGAGTAGCAGGAGTAGGAAAATTTATGGAACTCAGATTCTTAAAGCGTGGGCGAGAGTGAAGAGGCTAGAAACTTTGGAGAGAGAGAGAGAGAGTGATGAGGAAGTGCCCCAGAAAATGCAAATGGATAAACGTGCATAATCAAATTGTTGCTTTTGTGTAGGACGCAGCTCACGTGGGCTCTATTGTCAAAAACGTGCTCTTTACTGCACAAAGTTAGCCTTTATGGCCAAGTTGGTAAGGCACCTCACTAGTAATGAGGAGATCGTCAGTTCGAATCTGGCTGAAGGCATTTTTTTGTTTTTTTTTCTTTCTCAACGGCATGTATGCTAGTATCCCCCCGAAGGTACCAATAGCACTAGAGGCGCTGCAGGTGCCACCGGCGGCGCTCCCGTGGGGCAACTCAGTTGAGGAGCCTCCCTTCGGGAGAACAGCTCCACGCAGCGGTCTCCACGAAGTGGCCCGAGCGGAGCGGACGTGCGTGCCCCCAGCAGGGCTATGAGAAGTGATAAGTCCTTTTCCATTTGGGGCCCTCATTTGGGCCCTCTCCTTGGACGATGACGAGAGGCGTAGTCTACCCGCCGCTTAACTTTTGCAGCCATTTAATTTTTGTATGCAGTACCAACATATGCATAAAGAGGCATCAGCTCCATCGCTCGCGGTGTGCCAGTGCTGTACCTCTTCCTTCTACATGTCAGTTGCTCCGACTCAGGTGACTGCCGAGTCAATCCTTCACGATGCGTACGATAACCGGGACCGTCCGTTGGACCGCCCTGAGCAGTCCATCCAGGACCTCGATGAGTTGAGGTCCTTCCAGCTTGCCAAGCGGCGCGAGTACGAGCAGCAGGTGAACAAGAACCGCCACAATTACGCTCTGTGGATGCGATACGCTGCGTGGGAGGTTTCGTTCAACCACGATTTTGCCCGTGCTCGTTCTATCTACGAGAGAGCACTCCAAGTGAATGTGGAACACGTGCCCTTTTGGACTCACTACGTCCAGCTCGAGCTCACAGCCAAAAACGTCAACCACGCGAGAAATCTTTTGGAGCGAGCCGTCACCGTTTTGCCCAGAATTGACAAGTTTTGGTTTATATATGTGCAGACGGAGGAAACCCTTGGGAACTACGAAATGGTGCGGGTGATATTTGAGCGCTGGCTCCAGTGGCAGGCACCCCAAGCGGGGTGGGACGCCTATATTGCATTTGAGAGAAGGTACGACGAGTACGAACGTGCTCGCGCCTTGTACAGTAGGTATGTAGAGCGGTTTCAGTTCTCTGGTGCTGTTTGGTTGAAGTGGATTCAGTTTGAATCGTCGGCCAACGACGGGTACATACGGAGCGTGTACGAGGCTGCTGCAGACACAACAGTGCCCCGGTGGCTCGACCGGCTCCGCAACAGCATCAGCGACACAAAAGAGGACGAATGGTTTGCTAAAATCATCGATAAATGGACCCGATGGGAGGTGAGTGTGGGGGAGGGAGAGCGTGCTCGGGCTATATACGGAATCCTCCTAAAGCATCTTAGAGACTCCGGGGTGCAAAGCTCAAGCCCCATTTTCCAGCTTTTCACGGAGTTCGAGAAAACGTATGGAACAAAGGAGTCCATCCAGGAAAGCGTACACGCCAAACGACTACTTGTGTATAGAGACGAGGTGGCCAAGTACCCACACGACTACGATACCTGGTGGTCGTACATCAAATTGGCCGAGCGTTCAGGGTTTAGTCGTGACGAGATGATCAAGTTGTTTGAGCTGGCCTGTGCTTGTGTGCCCGATGAGTCCCACAAGCTGCTTGCGTGGAGACGGTATGTGTTTATCTGGATATACTATGCGTTGTATATGGAGTTTGACACAGGCAGCTCCACGCCATCGGCAGAACAGACGGGTGAGCTGGCGTCAGAGAAGAGTGAAATACCGTCGGTTACAGCCCCCATAGTGGCAGCACGGTCCATATGGCAGCGGGCACTCAAAACGTTGCCACACAGAAGGGGTGGTTTCACGTCGGGCAAGCTTTGGATCATGTTTGCAGAATTTGAGACGAGAAACTTGGCAAACGTATCGGATCCAAGCTCCATAAGGAAAGTGCTTGGACGGTGTATTGGAGTGTGCACAAACATTGGGATTCCGCCCAAACGTAAAGTGATGCGCCACTACATAGCGCTAGAACGGAAATTAGGCGAGTGGGACCGGTGCAGAAAGCTATACGAGAAGTGGTTGGAGCAGGTGAGCGAGAGCACCACAAGTTCCAGTTCTGATACCCAATCTTCTCCGTCTCCCAGTTTATTCGAGAGGGTTCTCCTCGAGTATATTGGATTCGAGCGGGACCTCGAGGAGGAGACGCGGGCAATTGCGCTCTTTGAAATCGGAGCTCAGTTTGCTCGCGAAAGCGTCAGCTTATGGCACGAGTACATCGAGTACTACAAGGACAACTTCGAGTACGAGAGCGCCAGAGATGTGTATAGGCGGCTAATTGAGAGCGTAAGTGCGAGCGAAGACGCAAACACGCAGACAGAGACTGGGACAGGCGCTGGCGCAGTTCAGGAGTGGATTTCGTTCGCAATGTTCGAAAGCAGGATCCCGACCGAGGAGCAGCTTGCAGAGTACGAGGCGAGCGGCAAGGACGAGTTGGAGTTTTCCGTGACAGACTTGCACCGGCAACGAACACGTGCTATTCTCCAGGAGGCAGAGACCGCACTCAAACGATTCCCAGAACAACGGTGTATCTTGCTAGAGGCATGGAAAAACTACGAGATGAGCCAGGGCACGCCAGAGACAGTGGACACGGTGCTCAAGAAGTTGCCCACGGTAGTGACGCGGAGAAGGACACGGGAGGGCGAAGACGAAGAGGAGGAGTACCTCGACTACATCTTCCCCGAGGACCAGCAGAAGAAGCCGACGCTCAGCAAGTTCTTGGCCAACGCCAAGAAGTGGATGGAGCTGCAAAAGCTGTAGAGTATAATATACAAAACGATAGAGTAAAGAAGTGTAGCGACGCTTGGGCCTCCGGCGGCGCTCCCGCGGGGCAACTCCGTTGAGGGGCCTCCCTTCGGGAGAACAGCTCCACGCAGTGGTCTCCACGAAGTGGCCCGAGCGGCGCGGACGTGCGTGCCCCCGGCAGGGACATCAGTACCCCAGTAGCTCGCTAGTGCCTCCACGGAGTGGCCCGAGCGGAGCGGACGCGCGTGCCAACTCCGTTCAAGCGGAGTGGTCTACATGCCCCATGGGAGGACGACCTACACTGAAACCCGAACCCTTTGTATTGTAACTATGTATATCTCAACATCCTCCCCGCAAAGTCAACACCAAGTGTAAGGAGGCGCCCGCGTTGATACCCGCCTCTTGCACTGTGTTGTCATCGTTCAACTGCGACCCGTTAAAGATCAATCTCTGCTGCGAGGGCGGGATTCCCTCCTTCTCCTCCATCATTTCTTTGATTCGGATGATTCTGTCGGAGCCCTCGATGTCCACCGGGATATCTCTCCCCGTCAATGTCTTGACCTTGATTTGCATTGTCGTGTAGCTCTTGTGAGTAGGTGTTCTTGGGGAGTTTTTGCTGGCGTCTGGACTTTTTTTCTGTGCAGCTCGCAAAAGTGCGTGGGGACAAAAATCCAGCGGGTGGATTTCTTGTGGAGCTGATTGGGAGGAGCACGAGGGCTTCCATCTGTTACTGTCATGTTGCCCACGCCGTACATACGGCACTTGGACGAGAACGTGTATGACCCTGCGGAGGACTCGTACTTGTTGCTCGACTGTTTTGAGCAGGAACAGGCGTTTCTCGCAGCCAGGTTTCCCCTGCAAGCGAGCACGCCGCTTGTAGTGGAGATCGGTGCGGGCTCGGGTATAGTGACCGCCTTTTTGAGGCAAAGTATTCTCCAGCACGCCGTATATATAGCTACTGATATAAACCCGCATGCGTGTCGTGCAGTGGTGGCCACGGTACGTGACAACAGTGGTGGAAACGCCGATGGCAGTGGCAGCAGCAGCAGCAACTGGGGTGTGGTGGAGTCATGTCAGATGAGCTTGACTAGTGCCGTGGTGCCGCAAAGTGTAGACCTACTCGTATTCAACCCGCCATATGTGCCTGCCGAGGAAGTTCCTGCCGTTCCTGAGCGGGAAGACGATGAGACGTGGCTCGACCTCGCGCTCTGCGGTGGACCCAAGGGGATGGACGTTACATGGAAAGTGCTCGATGAGCTACAAAATACACTACTGGAGCGAGGTGCAGCATACATTTTGTTTTGCGCCCGAAACGAGCCCACAGAGGTGGAGTGTGAGATGAGGAAACGAGGGTGGCATGTCACACGAATTATCGAACGCAAAGCAGGATGGGAGGTGTTGTGTGTGGTGAGGTTTGAACGGGGCCCTGGGGCCGCTACATAGAGCAGAGAGAACTTTATAGACAAACGATCGGGTAGCACACTGTAGCACGGCGCGGGCCAGAGGGAGCCAAGCCCCCGCGCAGTCTATCTTGCCAGTCAGACTCTAGCAGAGGACAAACGCGAAAGCTCACCACAATGCCTGGAAAGGTGCACTTGTAGGGGGAGAGAGACGGGGGGACAAGATGCCCCAGCTGGGTGGATTTTTCGCACCCATTGAAAATGCAAAAGAGCGGCTGAAAAACTCACCCCGGCTGGTCAACCAGGCTTCTCCAACAGCTAGCACCACACCGAAGCAATGTCTACACGCGGAAGACCAACCAAGTGGGCCGGAGCACCCACACGGTACAAGGACCTCGGCAAGCTCAAGCTCAACACGATTATCTCGGGGCACATCACCCAGGAGCAGATTGATGCGTACCAGCAGTACTTTCGAATCGAGGAGATTTCGGATCTACTTCGGACCTCGCACGAGCTCCGCAGACCGCTTCTTCTGCTCTTACCCTCGGGCCAGCTCGATGAGCACGCTGTAGCCCACTACAAGCGCGACCCGTCGCCGCCACCTCGTTACGACGCCCACGGCCAGCGTACAAACACACGTGAAAATAGAACAAGACAGGCACTCGAAAGCGAGCGCCACTACCTCGTTGACGAGTCCCTCAAGCTGGTGAAAAACTATCTCCCGCCCGTAGAATACCGTAAGCCAGCAAAGACCACCGAAAAGATTTACATCCCGGTCAAAGACTACCCGGATATAAATTTCGTTGGTATGTTGCTTGGGCCCAGAGGCAATACCCTCAAGCAGCTACAGGAGGGTAGCGGGGCCAAATTGGCCATCAGAGGGAAGGGTAGTGTCAAAGACGGTAAGTCCGAGCAAAGAGACGGCGGGCTGGGAGGAGGAGCAGCAGGAGACTCGATGATCTCTGCAGTATCGTTCTCCAATCCCAGCCTCTCGCTGTCAGGCGAAGACGACTTGCACGTGCTCATCACATCGGACAGCCAAGAGAGCATCGCCAAGGCCATCCAGATGACGAACGACGTGATCGAGAAGGCCATCTCGTCGCCCGTGGGACAAAACGACTTGAAGAGAGGACAGCTCCGGGAGTTGGCCATCTTGAACGGTACCCTTAGGGAGACAAAGCCGTACGAACCGCAGCTGCAAAGGAAAAGAGTGGGCGGCTTGGACGTTTCAGCTATCGTGTGCACTGTATGTGGCAAAGTGGGACATTTCGCAAGAGACTGTTTGATGAGACTGGCCCTGGGCCAGTCGGCCCAGCCAATCACCCCCGGACACGGGGCAAACGCAATCCCTGTCGGAACAACCACTCGTGGAGGAGCCGGCAGAGAAGACGAACCTTCGTGGAAGAGAAATAAGCCAAACTTGCCTGTGCGACCGAGCATTTCCTCTCTGGTGCCGACAGGAACGCCGCCAGCGCAAGTGCTGCAGCCAGTGGCCAAGCCAGCTGCTGCCCCTTCGCCTCCAGCACCGGTGGTTCCGCAAGCCCCATCTTTCGTGACCACAAGCAACCCCTCTGCCCGCTTCGCTGCACCGCCAGCGGCTCCACCAAGTATACCCCCTACACAATCCAAGCTACCGGCTCCGCCTGGAAAGTTACCGCCACCTCCAGCTACAAACTTGCCCCCACCTCCACCTACAAAACTACCACCTCCGCCCCCAGGAAAGCTCCCTCCTCCGCCGGGCTCCACGTCAAAGCCGCCGCCCCCAGGTGCCAAGCCGCCGCCACCAGTGGCAAAACCACCTCCTCCCGCATAGCCGTACAGACTACATCTGTTGGACCACTGAGTAAGGCTGTTCTCCCGAAGGGAGGCTCCCCAACGGAGTTGCCCCGCGGGAGCGCCGCCGGAGGCACATCATCCTGGCCCATTCGGGGGCCGCGTGTCCGCTCCGCTCGGGCCACTCCGTGGGGGCCACTGCGTGGAGCTGTTCTCCTGAAGGGAGGCTCCACAACGGAGTTGCCCCGCGGGAGCGCCGCCGAAGGCACACCTCATCCTGGCCCATTCGGGGGCCGCGTGTCCGCTCCGCTCGGGCCACTCCGTGGGGCTGTTCTCCCGAAGGGAGCCTCCCCAACGGAGGCACGAGGGTGTTTCGCAGTGGGCTCTTTCCTACAGCCAGCTGTATATATATCGGGTATTATTTTTAATAGATCGTATTCAATACAGGTTTCTACGTCGTAATAGAATGTCAGCTAATGGGCTGATTATCTGGTAGTCATGTATGTAAAGGTATTACTGGAGTGTCAACAGCGTAGGCATTAGCTGCAAAATTTACCTAGAATATAATATACGAATTCCACCTGCACATTGTACCTCAGTAGCCCCGGCTCCTATTTGCTGAGGTTTAGACATAAGAACTGCAGCAAGCAATGCTCTCACCCAAATTGATCTTGAAAGGTGTGAAACTTGCTTGGCCAACAACTCAGTCACTGCGGCGGGCGCTAACCAGCTCATACTGACAAACCACGAAGCTATAACATCAACAAAACATCCCATATGGTGTAATGGCTAGCACAGTTCGCTTTCACGAAAAAGCGCCGAGCAGATCGGGGTTCGATTCCCCGTATGGGAGCTCTTCTTTTTTTTCTCAATCTTGCTCGCAACGATTGAATCTTTCACTTTTTGTAGGCCCAATCTTCGCGGCCCTGGGGCGCATGGCTCAGGGAGAGACAACAGCTGAGCTTGAGTAGCTCTGTGGTCCTTTACTAGAATGGCTGCGATAAATTTGTACATCCGTACACCAAAATAAAACAGCAAGACCAGTCTAAGCTGCTGGCAGTGTGACAGCATGTCTGAACGCCAGCGCAAGAAGACAAGTGAATTTCTTGCACTCTCAACAAGTACGTCCTCTACATTCCGTCCTATTGTTTGTTTATTTAGCGTATTTCGTCATTACGAATATCTATGCATTGGGAGCAGTGCTCCATGAGTAATTTACATGTAGCCGGAGGGTTTCACCCAGCAGCTCGAGCCGACAGGATCGGGTGAGCGCGTGAATTTTTTGTTCAACGTCTCGCAGACAATGACCAGTGCATCGTGGCACGTACTTCAACGGCAGCTGGTCGTCGTCTGGCGCTCACAAGGGCCTGTGCCCATTGGCTTATTTCACCAAGTCCAAGTTCTCGTAGACGTTTCCAGCGGCTTTGAACAAGTCAGCAGAGGTGACACCATGCTTGTTTGCCTCGTTGTCCTTCAATTGCTGGACCATCAATCTGACCTTTTCTCTCTCCTTCACACCGTGCAAACACTCGTAGTAGTCGTTGAACTTAGGAGTGCACTCCTTTGGTGTCTTAGTGTCAGCGTTTGTGTAACATTCCATGAATGTTTGGAATTCATAGAAACATCTTCTGGTGCCTCCAGATCTAGAGTATGGGTGCATCGTGTGGGGTTTAGTCGGTGAGCTGGAAGACTGCCTACTGTATGCTCTCTCAGAGTAACAATTTTTTAGGGCCAGTCTATTGGACGGAAAGCGGTGGGGGGACGACCTGTGCACAGGAAGTACGATTGTATCACGTGATCAGGATGTATTGCAGGGATGATGGCTTTGGGTGCCGAGTGGGAGACAGTGGATTGGTACAGGGACAAATCTGGATTATTTGTGTGTGTGTGTGTGTTGATGTGTATTGCGGTACCAACTCTACTGTGTACAGTTTGTGTAGTCTAAATATGAAAATTATGTATCGTAAATGGATATATAACGTAAGTTGTAACAACGCTGTAGTGCGTGCGAACCCACTGGCCAGTCGGGTGGCCTGGGGCCTGCCAGTGATACACTAGCCGCTGGAGGGTCTACCAACATGGTCACTCATACATATGCTAACATCTGCCTAATGCACTCCTTTACCTCATAGTACAACGGACCCATCTGGCCGTCGATTACGATGTCTCCCGAGTCGTCATTGTCTCCTGAGCCATAAGTTACCTTTCTGATTGCCAACTGGTCATTCACTACAAGCGTACCTTCACTTTTGAATTCGACGTTCAAATCCTTCGCAATGAGTTTTTTCTTGAGCTCTGTGAGTCTGATGTTACCTATAGCGAGTTTGGGGTTTACTCCAGTGTCGTCTGTTGCAGTGGAGCTCGTTGATGCTGCCGCTGCTGCTGCCGCCGCCGCTGCTGCTACCGTTGAAGCGGCGCGCTCGCGGTAATCCTTCTTCAGTATATGCTTCAACGTGAACTGGGTGTTATTATTCATGAAATCCGCAATGGTCTTTTTCCTTTTCGGAGCTGGATCATCTGCCGAATGTGGGTTTGAAATCTCCAACTCTCCGTAAACTTTAGCCACTTTATAACTTCCGTCAATCTTCTGCCAAGTCAAATTTTCCAAGATGGCATCATCTAATTTGATTTCGAAATTTGTCAACCCAATACCTCCAGCGCCGTCATCATCGTATCCGATACGAATAGTCTTGTTGACTTCGGCAACTTCGATTTGCATGCTATTTTTGGAACTTGCAGCTAACGATTGCGAAGATGCTCCACCAGAGAGCCCTCCACGGATATTACTCAACGACATATACCGTGCAGATTGTACTGCCAGTTGTCTTTTGATTTCTTGTTGCTGTTGCTTGTTCGTTTGTTGCTGCTCAAAGACAGCGTGTACCTTGCGCAACTGGTTCAATTCAGAGTTGGCGGGGGATGTTTCATCGGGTAAGAGAATAAGATTATGCGGCTTTAAAAGTGTGACTATGAGCGAGAGCGATCTCATATCTACCAATCCGGACAAGTCAACGTACGAAAGTCCGCACCGAACCCTGAATTCTTGCTTCGATTTACTTCTCGCAGACACACGTTTTTGGGGAGCAAAGAGCGTTTCTAAGTTGCGTTGGATCACTTGGTTGTTCAAGGTTTCCTGTGGGGTTAATTTTGGAGCCAAGGGTGCTCGGTTGTCGAAACCACGACCACCTCTACCGCCAGGTCCGCTTTGTCCACCGGGTCCACGACCACCTCTTTCAACTGTGAACGACTTGAGAGCTGGGTCCTCGAATTTCTGGTACATCTTGACATCGATCACCTCACCATAGTCATCGAATTTTTGCTTATGTGTAATGGGAATGAATGGGAACGTTGCCTGACGTGGTTTGAGCTTTTGGGTGACGCGGATATCGAGTGGTTTATTAGCGGCAAGAGTGGTTTTGATGTAGTCGGAGAGGAAAACATCAGCAAGATCAGCGGCTGCAGTGGCTGAATCTGTGGCTACTGTATTTATTGCTGAAGCAGTGGCCTTCTCCTTTTCTTCAGTGGTGGCAAGAGCCACCGCTTCCACCTCCGCCTTTTCTTGTTCCCGCTCTTCCTCCTCCTCGTCCTCCTCGTCTCCGAAATCGTCGTCGTCACTTGAATCACTGAAGTTGTCCGTATTTAATAAGTTTTTATTCCTCTTGTCTCGTATTTCGGCCAATTTCTTTTCTCTGGCTCTCACAGCCACCGCTTCTTGGAACTGCTTGAGCTCTGCTCCAGTCAAAGCCTCCTCTCTGAAGGGGTTGGCCACTTTCAAGGTCTTTTCCAAGGGTACAGCTATACCGTCTTCTACAATCCCGTCTGTTGCCCTCCCTTTGGCAAGTGTGTACCAGTCGTTAAAGAGCTGAGAGTTTATGTTACTTTTGAACTTTGATTTCTCTGTAAGAATGATCGTGGTCTTTTCATCGTGACAGAGATATTGTAGCGCCTCTGTGGACTTGTCTCCGCTGCGGATGTCTAGTCCCGTGCAGAATACAATTTTTGGTCCTGTGAGTTGCACGAGCTCGTTGGCGTCGCTCAAAAGGTCCACTTTCGACGGGTCGAAGGGGATATTTGTATTTTTCGACGTTGCCGTGGCCCCGCCTCCACCTCCACCTCCGTGCGACTGTGAATCTTCCCATTCTTTGATGAGCTGTGCACTCATCCACTCAAGCAAATTGCTGGTAGATGAGAGTATTTTTGTACCGGAATAGGCCAAAAAGAGCACTGGTATCGGTGCACTCTGCAAATGGTGATCTATAAGGTGTAAAATCTCCAAAAACCGGCCGCTTAGACTGGTAGGTAAAAGTACTGATCCTCCGTTGGCCAATGTGGCGTCTACAAGCTGCAAAAACTTTTCGGTACGTTTCTTGTGGGACATGGCCGAGCCCAAATCTGTGCTGGTGATCAAGGCTGTTGGCCTGATAAGTTGCGCATATGGAGTGCCACCCGAGGAAAGAAAGGACGCAGAATTCAAAAATGAATCCTTCGAGTGGTTCCACGCAGGTGCGTAAATGACCTTCTCCAATTTCTTGGTCAAGAGCCAGAACGAACCGCCTAGAGTGTGGCCCGCATTGTAAGCGGTGAGCACCAATCTACTCTCCAGAAGAGACAAAGACTGAAAGTATTTGAGTTCGGTAACACGATCAAACCACTCGTCCACATCAGACGCTTCGAGAAGAGCACCTTGAAGAGGGCCCAAGATACCACGCGCACGGTAAAATTCTAGGGTAGAAATCCGGCCCAACTGGTTGACAGCAACAGTTGCATACACCTTGATCTGGCTCAAAAGATTGGGGAACTTGATGCAAAGCAAAATGAACCCACCCAAGAATTCAGGCGTCGTATGGGAAAGGAGAAGAAAGTTCACATCAGCCAAATGGGGCTCAAGAAAATCGATGTCGTTGTGATTGACGCCATCCCACGAGGGGTCCGCCAAAACAACTATGTCGGAGTCAAATGCGAGCCTCGACACGCGACACGCGCCGTTACTGCTCTCCAACAACGAGAATGTGAACATATGGTGGTGTACTAGAAGAAAGGACTAGGAGAACCGCCAAGTGCTTGAAAATCTACACATTACGGTGCCATGCAGGAATTTCACCAACTACATACAGGATGTGGAAAATGGGTGCAAAAAGTGTAGCTTGCGTTTCCCAGTCCAGGAGAGGAAGCGAGAGGGCCCGAAGAGCACCTTGGCGGAGTTACACCAAGAGACATCACAGGAACTACTTGTGAAACTAAAGCTGAAAGGGTTCCCTGGGTAAATGGTTCCCTGGGAAAATGGTTCACTGGGTAAATGGTTCACTGTGGGGTTGGCACCTGTTGTGTGAGTTCGCACGCTCCGTCGGGTCCATTGCGTGGGACTGTTCTCTAAAGAGAATCTACATGGATATAGAGGCCGGGCATAACCCGTACAGAATAAACAATTAAATTAAATATGGGACAGCTCGAGCTTGCAGCTGTCCAGACGCTGCCAAATACCGAAGGTGGGGCACGCCTTCCCGTCGCAGGCGGGATAGCAAGATATATAGCACAAGGTTTCACAGAAGAACAAAAAACAGCGGTGTGTGTACAGTGGTGTGTGCGTGGTGGTGCATCCGCAGAGGCAAATCACTTAGTACCTGAACAAGCTCTTGAATCTCGACACAAGCCCGTCCTTTTTCTCCTTCTCGGAGGTGCTTGCTGCAGGAGTAGCTGGTGCTGCTGGGAAAGCCCCTGGAGATTGAAGGATTGGGACGTTTTCCTTTTTGCGTGGGCTGTCAGCCTTTGAAGTATTTGGCGTGGCAAACACTCCAGAGTTTGCGAGCGAGTTTGTTGGGGTATCGAATTGGTTAGTTTCTTCGTCCTCTTCCAACTCGTTCTCTGTCTCGTCAAGGTGCTCGAATGCCGAGCCCTGCGAGGGGAGCGAGACTCCGGCAAATGAAGACGATGTTGTTGCCACTTGAGTCAATGGCAGAGCTACAGAGTCCACTGGTTCAGGCGAAGCTGTGAACGAATTCACATCGTCTGCAACTTCTGGTGATGCATTTCTCGGCGCACCAGTGGTTGCCGGTGCTGACGTCGCAACAGGAGCACTCGATTCAGCTGTAGAGGAGGTGGCCTCCACCACTGCTACACCAGCCACTTTTGTGACTGGTGGTGCTGCTGCTGGTGCACTCGTAGCTGCCACTGGTTTCTTCAGGATGGATGGAGCTGCTGGCTCGGGCTCTTGGCGCTTGCTGACGCCGCCCGTAGTGGTTTCTGCAACTGCCACTTTGACAGGAGCTGGCACTTCCGTAGACGGAACCAGCTTGGACGCAGTTGTGCTCTCCGCTGCGGACTTCGTAACGGGGACACTAGACGACGTGATAGCAGCTTTGTCAGCCTTTGCAGTCTCGACAGGGGCGTGAGCTACAGCAGCAGCAGCAGGAGCCGCCGCAGCTACCTCCTTCAAGTCGCTCTCTTCCAAGACGTTATTCTCGATTCCGGCGTCATCTCTCTCGGTCTTGTAGTCTGAACTCACAACCCAGGCATCTTCGTTCAACACAAACTTGAACACAAGTTTCTCCTTCTTGGGAACGGATATCTCCCCAGTAAAAACATCGCCCTCGCGCTTCAACGAGTGTTTGGTCTTTGACCAGTTGTCAAAGTTTCCTGTGACGTGAACAGACTGAAGGCTGTCATTGGCTGGCCTAGTGTGTGTTAGTATGGCTGCAAAAAAATAGTGAAGTTGAAAAAAAAAAGATGAAAAAAAAAACTCGAAATGCAACAAAAAATACGCTACAGCTGCAACAAAGAAAAACACCGTGTGTGCAGGAAATTGATAAGGATGATCTGATCGCGCCAGATCAAGGAGTGTGGGTAGGGGGCGACGGAGAAGGGGAAACGCGTGCCAAATCAGCATTATACGAGTGTGTGAGGATGTGAAGACGATATAGCTCACGCGTGTTCATTTCACAGGCGGATGGGACCACAGGCGGTCTGGATTTTTGGAAAAACCCAGGCACCGTCGCAGCGTCCTCGAGCTTATCAAGGCGTAGGCAGCAGCCATTTATTTGCAGCGGGTCAAGAGCAGCACGTACCATGTAAATCGATAGGAATAAGACATCTTCTAGCTGGCGTATCAGTGGTAGGAGGACGAGAAAGTAGAAGGCAATGAGAGAAAGAAGAAGAGAAAGAAGAAGAAGAAGAAAAACAAAAGGAGGGAAAAAAAATCTAATCGGGGGTGAAAAGAAATTGTTTTGGGTTGGTAGCGGCCGAGTTTTTTTATTTTTATTTTTTTTTTTGGCCCAGGCAACCACAACACACACACTTAATCGGGCAAGTCGGCTCGGAGTAGTGTCGAGAATGGAGTGAGGTAGATGAACGGGGAGTTAAGCGGGGCTTGTGGAAGGCAATGTAGAGTCAGAAGCGCCCAAGGTCGGCACGGCTGGTCTTGAAAAAGGCAGAGGCGGGCCCTCGAGTCGGGTGATTTTTTCGCAGGCTTCGGACTTTTCAGTCCCTTCTTCGATTGCATGGAGTGGGCGTTTGCGAGAGAAGAAGAGTGGTGCGGGCTAAGATTAGCAGCCAAACAACCGACGCAGTGAGAACTCGCAAGCACACTGTCGAGGATGTTCGAACGGGCTACGCAGATGGTGCCATTTGCGGTGCCACTTGACGGGTGCACGGACACACGGAGACCGCGCACACCAGATGGCCGAGCAAACCCGGTCAAAACACAACAGGCAAGCGAGTCTCCGTAGTGCATTGACTGGAACGGCTAGCACCAAGTTACGAAGCACCTCACGACACAGAATCCCTCCTCTCCCGAAGGGAGGCTCCTCAACGGAGTTGCCCCGCGGGAGCGCCGCCGGAGGCATACTCAACAACCAACGACAACCCTAACACACCCGTTTCGGTCGGATGACTCCGTGGACGCCATCACCAACCTCAATATACACCTCGTGGTGCTGATGGGGGCTCAGCAGAGTGCACCACACAGAACTCACAGTAAGCAAAAGAGCCACTCAAGTTGCAGCCGGAGGGCATCTTGCCGCCTGCACACAAGGGGCTGCAACTCCTGCACAGGACGCGTCCAGCTGACACGTAGCCATGAGCGCGAATCGGCCGCGAAGGAAAACACACGCATGGAAATTTTCATACACGGGGCATGCGAGATTCTTTTTCTTCTTTCATTTCGCTTCCATTGACACCCCCCCCCCTCCTCATGCCTGTCAAAAAGAGATCTCCTCCCCCAACCAAGGGCGCGTCTCTGAGCGAGAGCGCCAAGTGGAATGTAGACACAGTCAGCACGCCCACGTTTGGAAAGGGTTCTATGCGCCAGTTTTTGCGTAGCTCCTTCTTCACCTCCAACAAGCGGACGCTTTTCACCCAGGAGTACTATTTGCTTGCTGGGTTATTAGCGGTGTCGTTTTATGTGCGGTGCACAGCTCTTGAGACGCCCAACTCGGTGGTTTTCGACGAGGTGCATTTCGGAGGGTTTGCTAAAAAGTACATTAACGGCGACTTCTTTATGGATGTGCATCCTCCCTTGGCCAAGATGTTGTTTGCTGCTGTTGGATCTCTTGCTGGATTCAAGGGCGACTTTAGCTTCGAGAAGATTGGTGATGTTTATCCATCTTCCGAGTCGTACTACTACTACATGCGTCTTTTCCCTGCTCTCTTGGGTGTGGGCACCATTGTGTTGAGTTACTTGACATTGCGGTTGTCTGGGTGCCGTCCCGTGGTTTGTTTTGTTACTGCGATGTTGTTAGCGTTTGAAAATGCCCAAATCACCTTGCTGCGCTACATTTTGCTCGATTCTCCGTTGATGTTTTTCATTGCCGCGGCTGTGTACTCGCTCAAGAAATTCGAGGTGCAAAAGCCATTCACTCTCGCCTGGTACAAGGCATTGATTGCCTGCGGTATCAGTTTGGGATTGGCTCTCAGCTCGAAATGGGTTGGCTTATTCACGGTTGCCTGGGTCGGCGTTTGCTGCTTGTACCAGTTGTGGTTTTTGGTTGGTGACTTGACAGTGCTGCCAACGAAAATTGTACACCACACGTTGGCCCGTGGTTTGGTGCTTTTGGGAGTGCCGCTCACGTTGTACCTCACGTTTTTCGCAGTACATTTCAACCTACTTGTGAACGAGGGCGACGGAGCCGCGTTCATGTCGCCAGCGTTCCGCGCCACACTCGAGGGCAACGCGATCCCCAGAGACATTTCCGGGCCCGTTGGGCTTGGATCTACGGTTTCCATTCGCCACGTGGAAACTTTGGGCGGATACTTGCACTCGCACAACCATTTTTACCCAACTGGATCCAAACAGCAACAAATCACCTTGTACCCTCACTTGGACCAGAACAACGACTGGCTCATTGAACCATACAACGACACCATATCAGAAAATGAGTTTGTGCCTTTGAAAAACGGACAAAAAGTCAGATTGTTGCACGTGGTGACTGGACGCAGACTCCACTCGCACGATGAAAAGGCTCCAGTTTCTGAAAGAGACTGGCAAAAGGAAGCATCGTGTTATGGATACGATGGATTTACCGGTGACGCCAACGACGACTTCATCGTGGAAGTGGTGAAGCTGCGCACCCCAGAACACGCACAGGAAGAAGTGCGCGCCATTGAAACCATCTTCAGATTGAGACACGCCATGACCGGACATTACCTCTTCCTGTCGGAAGTGAAGCTCCCAGACTGGGGCTTTGAACAACAAGAAGTGACCACCGCTTCCCAGGGAGCACGTCCATTGACTTACTGGTACATTGAAACCAACGAAAACCACAGACTCGGCCCACACAACACCGACGTGGTCAACTACCCAGTGCCATCGCTCTGGGCAAAGATTGCCGAGCTGCACAAGAGAATGTGGGCCATCAACAATGGTCTCACTGAACATCACAACTGGCAGCTGGAGCCCACCGACTGGCCATTTTTGTTCAGAGGTATCAACTACTGGGTTAACAACAACAAGCAAGTGTACTTGATTGGTAATGCTGTTGTTTGGTGGCTCAGCACCGCAGTCATTTTGGTGTTTTTCGTGCACGTTGGAGTGTCAGTTTTGCACTGGCAAGTGGGTGCGTACGACGTTGCCAATTCGCTGAAGGAGGTGTTCAACTTCAACTTGCAAACGCTTCTGTACGTGATTGGATGGCTCTTGCACTATGCCCCATTCTTCATCATGGGCCGTCAATTGTTCTTGCACCACTACATCCCAGCAGCGTATTTTGGTCTCTTAACCTTGGGCCACTTTTTCGAGATTTTGGTGGGATACTTTGGCCGTGTTGGCGGCAAGGCGGTGAAGTACTTCAGCTTTGGAACCATTGCCCTTGTGTTGACGTTGGCAGTTGCATTTTATGCACAATTGCTGCCCTTGATCTACGCCACTCCCTGGACCAGGACCGAGTGCGAAAAACTGCGCGCGTTATCCGGATGGGACTTTGACTGCAACACCTTCCACGACAACTACCAAACGTACAGCAACAAGGTGGTAGTAGAGGAAGCAATTCCACAGGCCACAAGCGGTGCGCAACCGAACAAGGACTACGAGTTGAAAGAAGCCAAGGAGACGCCACGCGAGCCAGAACAGGTGCAACAAGAGATTGCAGCTGAGGCTGAAGCTGAAGCTGAGGCCGCTGCATCTCCAGCTGCTGAAGAGAAGCAATCCGAGCATATCAAACAAGAACCAGAGTCCATCGTCCCACCATTCGAAGTGGATGATGAGACCGTTGCGGCAGCAGAAGCCGCTGCTGTATAATGTGGCGACATCCATGTAAAAAAATGAACTACATACATATATATGTTACCACTTTTACTAAACACACGTGTCTATAGAGGTTTGCCTGTAGCAAGGAGAGTGAGAGTGAAGAGCGTTGTAAAAGGAGGCTTCCTTGGAAGCCTCCACGAGCCTCCACTTGTGTCGACATGCAGTTGCCCTAGCCGAGTAGCCCGAGTAGACTGGACCCAGTGTGCCTGAGTAGAGCAAGAGTAGACCGATTAGCAGCCACAAGCTAGCCCTATGGGGAGTGGCTGCAAAAAACTGCGGCAGGCGCGCGCACGACTGGAGTGAATTTTTCCGTGCTTTTGCCCCACAGAAGCAGCATTGTAAGGCACAGAAAGACAGCTCAGCAGGGAGGAGAACCGTGCCAGTCTGGATAGTTGACACTGGTAACACACATACGCAACGGAATTGTTGGCAAGCGAGACGTATCCACCGAGTCTCTGTGTCACATATTCAGTGGACACGCAAGTAAACCACAGGAAAACAGACAGGCAAACAGACAGGCAAACCCACACAAGTAAACAGGCATAGCATAGGACACATTAGAATGTCAGAGACGTGTAGGATTTGCCGCGGTGAAGCCACGGCCTCACAGCCGCTATTCCACCCGTGCCGGTGCCGGGGGTCCATCAAATATACGCACCAGGACTGTCTCCTTGAGTGGTTGAAGCACTCGAACAAATCCACCAGCAAGTGCGACATCTGCAATACTCCCTACAAATTTGTAACGATTTACGACCCAGACATGCCCGAACGGGTGCCCCTCCGGTTTATAGTTGAGAAAGTAGCGCTGATGGTGTCTGGCACTATGATTCGGTGTATGTCGTCCATGCTCTACATCGTGTGCATATTGGTGCAAGTGCCGGTGTACTGGAAGTGCATAGGAAGGATTTACACATGGGCAGTAGATGGCCATTTGCCGGAGGAAAACCCAACGTTTATGGCTGCGCTCTTGTTTGGAAACACAAGGGTAGACCCAGCGGCCCCGCTTGTGTACAAGTGTATGCAGTTTTTCTACGTAACGTATGTGGCGGGATTCTGGGCTGTGCTTATCTTCCTTCTGAGCCACATGGCTCTTTTCGTCGAGCACGAGTGGGTGGTGAGGGATGAGGGGTTCAATAAAATGTTTTTGCGGGCGGTGGGTAAAGAGCCGAGAGCAAAGTTGGCCGAAATGTTGGAGCAGGCGTTGACAGCAATTGCTGCCGCTGGCAACGACGATGCAGCTGCAGCAGCAGCTGATGCAGTTGACGCTGCGGCACCACCTATCCGTAACGCGCAAATGCTTGCTCAGGCATTGAGGGACTTGCAGCCTGGAGGACGTGGAGAAGCTGGTGGGGGAGTACCTGAGGAGGCTCTCAGACGATTTATAAGGCAACGTCAAGAGCAAGAGCGTAGAGCTGCGGCAGAAGCAGAAGAAGCAGAAGTAGCAGTAGTAGAAGCGGTAGCAGAAGCAACAGATTCTGATACAGACAGTCAAGATGACGAATGGCAGCCAAATGTACGTATGGGATTTGGCGGTGCTGAAAACAATGAAGACCATAGGGCACTTGGTGCACCTGTTGCACCTGTTGCACCTGTTGCAAATGGCGGATTTGCATTCAATTTCGGTCCTGATGGCGAGCAACAAGCTGCTCGCAGAGAGATGTTTGACGGTATTGAGTCGTCTGATTCGGACGCTGAATCTGACTCGGATAATGACAACGACATTGATGACGACGTGGCGGCAGCTGATGCTGCCGCTGATGCAGAAGCAGCGGAAGTGGCTGCGGCAGGGAACGGAGATATTCTCGACATTCTCGGCATTGATATCAACAGTCTCCGGACTCCCATCACTCTCATGATAGTGGGCAACTCTATCATCTCGGTGTACCAATTTGTGGCGTATCTTATCCCCCACATGATTGGAACTATTATTGCAGCTACTGTTGGCTACGTGGTGCGTGCCTTTTTGGCGCTCAAAACTGTACAATTTGCCATCCGATTTGCCAATGATTATTTGGTTTCCCCCATCACTACTTTTATCGAGGGACAAGAGACGGTGCCCTCAAATGTGGTGGTAGTGGCAAACTTATTGTACCACAGACTTTTACACCCAGCTTGGCTTGTTTTGACACACTTGCTTGATCCACAGTTCAACTCTCCAAGCAATTTCGAGCGCGCACTTCTCGTGGCTATTGGCTATACATGCGTGATCTACCTCCTTTACAAACTTATGCAACTTATCCAACGGGGGAAAAAGCCAATCATGGGTGGACACCGTCGGCTTTTCAAGATTCTCTTTGAGGCAAAATCAACAGCAAAGGTGTTTCTCGTGTTTGCTATCGAAATTGTTATATTCCCTGTTTTCTGTGGATGGTTGTTGGATTTCTGTGCGGCGCCGTTACTTCTGAAGAAATTTGCTACAAGTGAAGTAAGCGCTGCAATCGTTGATGCCGTTTCTGGCGTCACCCCTAACGATAACTCAAACTCTACTGTCACCACATATCATCTCCTAGCAACCTCCAGCCTCCCTATCCTTCGTGCAGATCATTTCCGCTTGACATGCATCTACTGGGTTGCAGGAACCCTTTACATGCTCTTTTTCGCACTTTTCGTCGGCATGGTTCGTGAAAAGGTGCTTCGTCCCGGTGTGCTTTTCTTTATTCGGTCTCCAGAGGACCCGAACGCTCGGCTCATTCATGATGCACTTGTCAAGCCATTAAAGTTACAACTTTCTCGCATCTGGCTCAGCGCGAAAGTGTACACCGGATTCATTTTGGTAGGAATTGGCGGAGTAACAGTATCGCTCCGATACTTTCTCAAAGATCCAGCCATGGCTGCGAAAAACGGCGGCGATGGCAGCGTCTTGCTCCCGTTACAAATCCCGATCAACTGGTACTCTGTATCACTCTATCTCTTGGCTGGACTTTCTTTTGGAAACCGTGAGACTCTAACCAAGTACATACAGGCGTACTGGACTCACGTCTTTGCCTTGGCGGCACATAAGTTACGGTTATCGCACTTTATCGTGGGTGAATTAATCCCCCAGGAGCGTGGGTACGTGGTTTACAGGAATATATTTGAGCAAGTGATTGGCGCCGCAGCTCCGGACTATCTGCGTCCGGTAACACACCGCGAAGCGTTGCAGCTCTTCAAAGAGGACCCGCTGATCCGTGCTTGTTTTGTTCCTGATGGAAACTATGTGAGAGTTCCTGACAATGATACCGTGAGTAGAAAATTCATCAAAAAGTTGTTTGTTGCGGTGACAAAGGATGACAAGGTGTTGCCACAGCAACCGCAGCTTGAACGTACTGCTGGTGAGAGCACAGAGACAGACTCTGAATCTAGCGACGACGGACTCATTGCCAATAACGCATACACCATTGTTTACAGGCCGCCACATTTCAAAATGCGGTGCTTTGGGCTCATTGTACTTTTGTGGGTTTTTGCTGTAGTGCTTATCATTCTGGTTGCCATTGGAGCGTTGGTGTTGGGCCGTCCCGTGGTCAAAACTGCGCATGTTCTCGCACATGCATTTGGGCACACACTGGACACGTCATTCGAATACCAGCTAGCCGACTTGCCAAGCTTGGTGCTTGGGTTAAGACTTGAGCTGATGTTATTGTCAGCATGGGACGCCCGGAGAGGAAGAGATCTCAATGAAGTGAGGCAAGGCGGTGGTGACATACGAGCCGCTGCCAATGCCGCAGCTGCTGCCGCTGCTGCACTCGGATTTGGCGGGGGGGTTGCCAACGCAGTGGGTGCAGCCGCAGACGCTGGCGGTGATCCTGTAGTTGCAGCTGTAGCAGCAGATCCGGTAGCAGCAGCAGGGGGCCCAGCTGCATTCAGATTCAATGCCGCCGCAGGACAACGGGCACTTATGAGACAGATTTGGCGTGACTTTGCGTTTGGACCCTGCGCTGCCCTCTGGATAACTTGGATTGCCTCTGTGCACAAGGTGGCTGTGGACATCCCGCTTCGGATCTTTTTGGGCCAGGACGCAGACTATGCGCACCCGAACGAGTTTGTGGTTTCACCGCTCGCGATAGTGTTGCATATCGTCGTAGCCTTCTTCACAGTATTGCCCTTTTGCAGAGCTGTATCGCGGTTCGGGCGCGTGGAAATATTGCGCCAGCAGATCGCCCCCACTACAGTGAATGTGTGGCACGATTACTACGCACCGATTATCTACAAGTACTTATGGACACATACAACTATATTGGCGGTGCTGGTGGAGGTCACCGTGTACCTGGGAGAGGAAAAATGGCAACCACACATACACCCATACATTGCAGCAATAAATTTGGCTGTGTTTGTGGCCTTTAGCTTTGTGAAAGGAACGAAAAGTTTCCTAAACAAAGTCAACGCCAAGGTGAAGAACGAAAAGTACGTGAGAGGAAGAGCCATAGAGAATATGGACGATTGAAGATGTATTTTAGCTAGCACTCAATATTATGTACATAGAAACGGCGATACCAGGGTGTTGGAAGTCGCCGCCGTCGTGTTGGCTGCCGAGGATGCGAGCTCTGGTGATAGTCCTTAGGGCTGGCCATTGCGTGTAATTCACCTACAAGTTGTTGAGCCAAGGAAACGGAACATTCAACGCAAAAAAGCACAGCTTGCGAGAAAACGGACCAGCCGAACTCTCCCTCGCGCGAAAGAAAGCCACTCCCACTGTAGTTGGTGATATCAGAAGATGTCGCTGGAGGAACAGCAAAACCGGAGGCACAGTAAAAAAAAATTGTATTTTTTGCAGCTACGAACTGTCGTCGTCGTCTTCCTCCTCCTCGACCTCTGCTCTCTTACGCTTTTTGTACTTTTTGCCAGTGGTTTCCTTCTCGGGTTTTTCAAGCGCCTGGCCGTAGACGTTGTTGTAGTCAAACATCTTCTTTGCTTTCGCGACACGCTGACTCAGTTTGATGATGTAGTCGTACCTTGCTAGCTTGAACGCATCGTTGCGGAGGGCGAAGGCGAAGTCGTCCATCTTTACTTTGTTTCTTCCATTTGACCGCGCATACCGCGACGTTTTGTGGCAAACATCGGTGAGAAACTCCACCAACACTTCTTCGAGCGCGTTCACGGTGCCTTCTTGACCGTACGACGTGTCTCCGAGAGAGTAAACGAGCTGCTCGATATCTTTTGTGAAGAGCTGTTGCTTCTTCGTTCTTCTCGTATTTACGGTTGGCACCGTAGTGTGTCCATTCATGGGCGCATTTGGGTTATACATGGGCGCAGTTGGGTTATACATGGGACGCGAATGGCAGCTGCACAGACAGAAAGTATTTCGGTTTTGCACGAGTGAGCTCCTAAAGCATGTCTCCCCTGCTCGCTGACTGTGGACTAGCCAAGCCTGTGTACTAGATCCAGACTGTGTGCAGGCCGGAACCAAAAAAAAAGTTGCAGCCACTACTTTGATACTGCTTACGGGGTTCAATACATCGGGTACGACATTTCACCAGGAAAGAGCCGATTAGCAGGAGAATGTTCCTACATTTCTTGTTTTCATATGCTTGGATTTTCTATGTCCTCAGTATTCTCTTCTTCGTGCAGCCTCGTTGTATATGATGCCCTGGACCACTTTACCCTCGCCAGTGGTGAACTTATTGAATTTCACATTCTCCTGTAAGACCCGCTCAATAGACGCTGCAAGCACATGTGGCTTGGAAACTAGGCAGTGGCCCAATCTTGCAAACTCTCTGGCTACCTCTCTCTGATGGTTGTCCATAAGAGACTCGTTTACCACCACTATCAAGGGCTTGTCTAGTTTCAATACGTCTATTATGGATCCTGTTCCTGCATGCGACACCACCAAAGCTGATGGCTCGATGTACTTGGCGGTATAGTTAGGGGAGAAGGGGAACGCCTCGACTGTGAGGGACTTGGTGGTATTTGAGCCGATGTAGACGGAGTCTGAGGTCTTTGTGAATGTGTAAGCTGTGTTCTTGTCCTCGCTCAAGAATCGAATGCACGACTCGAAAAAGTCCTGGCTCTTTTGAGACTGCTCATTGCCGTATTGAATGCAGAGCCTGGAGACCCCAAAGCTCTCAAGAGAATTGAGAAACTCAACCCGCGTAACCTCACGGATGAGTTTTTCAAATGTGACGGTGGCACCAGTAGAGACAAGAATCTGCATTGGAGACAGGTGTGGTGGTAGAGTCAAGCATCAAGAAGAAGAGAGCGATGCGCGTATTGCGGCCACTTCAATCTGGTACTACGCCAAGGGTATGTCCTGTTTTTTTTTTGGCAACCACCTTAGACATTTGGTACTAGACGAGTCAATTGTAAACCGGATGGTGTCCTAGGATGGGAAAGCCTCAAGGAAGGGAAAAGAAGGAACTGAGAGGAACTGAGAGGAGCGGTGTTTGGAGTAATTTTGGGCCCTCAGCAAAGACTAGCTTTGGCCCCTCTAGAGAAGACTACAGATGAGGATGTTTGCGAACAATTTACACTGTCTCTCGATAGCAACACTCTACATGATACAGTGGTAGTCTAACGATTCTCGTAGTCTAGGCATATTGTCGGCCACAAGTAGGTGGATAGTTGATTCAGAATGAAGGACTGTATTACAGCTACGGATACTACACTAATCTACACTCAATCATCACAAAAGACTGTGACTCCGAATACGTCCCCAGAAAATGTGGCCGCGTAGTTACCAAGTGCTTTTTCGGCAACTTCTCACTCAAGAGCTTTATCGGAATATCTCCAACACAAGAGTGCATTCATCGAATCCCTTGAAGTCGGTACTGACGTTGCTTATATTGAACCGCTATGTGCGATCGAATGGGTCTAGTTTGAGTGTGGTATGTGTAGTTTACACCAATGAGTTTGGCGTGTCTACATTCACAGAGCTATGATAACAACTATGCTATAAAGAATTTTCTTAATTGATCGGTCAATACCGCCCGCGTTCTCTCTGGTATGGCTTGTTTTGAGAGTGAATTTATGCACAAGAGTAACTACGTCCTGTACAAGGCAACACGCGGTCAAGTCCCATGATGGGTGGCAACCGTAGGTCATATATGACCACTACTACCCTTGATTTTTCTCAATGAGCTTTAGCGAGGGGTCAAGAAATAGTACCAGTTTGAAGGCCCGATATCAGTTATGGAAATCATAGAATACGAAGACCTCATTCGCATCGTTGGTGGTAGTCCAGAAATAGAGGCCCCAGAATGGTTCATTGAATACATATGGAGAGTGGTGTATTTTGTGGAGAGCCTTTTACCAGACCAGCTCGAGCAGAAATGTGAACAGTACCTCTACTATATGAATGCCTTTGATGTTATCTACGGTGGCATGTTCGCTATTGGTATATTGATATTGCATTCTTACTCAAGATTGAACAATGGTTGGCAGTGTCTTGTTTTCTTGCTCAACGTTGCAATTACTGTTGTGTGCTTCTTTGCCTTGCTTTACATGGCAATGGCGCTTCAGCGGAACGCAGGAAGTTGGTGGCACAGTATTGTGGGTCCTGGGGCCGTTGAGTTTGTTGGAGTCAATATTATTGCCGCACAATTCGTCTTCGTTTCTTGGTCGCAAATGCGCCAGAGGTCTGTGGCTGTGCCGCTTTCGGATATGAGTATCGCAGTTATGACTCTCGTAGATACAATAATGCAGAGTGTGGTCGCAAGAGTACTTGGGGGTGGCATGATGCTTACGAAGTACTACTGGCTAAGCCTGCTTACGCATTGGATTATGAGTACTGTGAGTGCAACTGTATTCTGGGGTTATTGCTTCAAAGTGCGGGACTTAGGACAGGGCAGTTTAAGGGAATATTCCTGGTTCTTTTTTTTGCACATTCTTGAAGATGCGGTAGCTCTTATGGGAAAACCATTGCAAAGCAGACATGAAAGGACATACTTGCTCATTTTGATCCTCTTTAATGTATCTCTTTCCGCGTATTGGGTAGTGAATGGGTACCGCTTGTACAGAGTGGAGCAGGTGAGTTTGTAAATGGCCCAAGACAGTGAAAAGTAGTCAATCGGCTTTGCCCTGCTCAAGCTGCCACATATACCTAATACAGCCAATTTCCCCCCGCTTTTCTCAGAACACTATAGCCAACCCCATCTGCCATCACTAAAAGTTGCCACCAGATATAACAGCACCGGCTCTCAGGCTTCTGATTATCTTATATTTCGTTCATTATAGTTAGCTTATTTCAGTAATGTTTCTGTAGGTGGATACACAACTGCAGTCTCCGGCAGTAGTGTCACATTCTGACTGTTTTGGGAAACTGCGGGACGTACGGCTGCCCCTGTTTCATTTCTGTCAAAGGGGTATGGCCCAGAACTATGCTAGAATGCGGGGATCGCAAGCAGTTGTCGACGCACTTTTGCTCAGCTTCGTTCTTTGCTTCAACAAAGACTCCTGGCTTATGCTAATTAATGGCTGCAAAAACCCCATCTCCACACACACACACACACTTTGTCAGCGGGCCGGTTCACTTTTTTGCTCCCCGTTTCGGCTGGTAGCAACTCTCATAGACCCTGATGGAGCTGCTTCGCTCACTGGTGCTTCTCCAGTCGGCTGGATGGCTCTTGCTCCCCGCCCGTGTTGCCCTCTATTGTGTCGCAGGAATGCTGCAGAGTCTCCGGAAGGAAATTGTGTTTTTCCGCGGGTTTTCCAAAAAAAAATAACCGAACGCACGGGCACCCCGTAAACCGGCGCACCCCATATCGTGGTCTTTTTTTTTTCCGCAGCGAAAGACCCTGGTGGGATTCGACGGTAGCATGCAATCTGCTCTGTTATTGCGGTGCACGGAGTATTACTTGTGTATCCCCTGCAGCAGCGGCGGCAGTAGCAACTGGAAGCGTCTCTGAGTGATAAAAGAGACCGGCCACCGCACAAACGGATGTCTATCGACTCCAGGAAGATCTCATAATGTGCGCTTGCTAAAAAATACAGTGCGAAAATCTTGCATCCGTCCGCAGATTAAGCTTTTGAATTATTTTTGTTGTGCTTTTTCTCGGTTGCGAGTGGCCTGCCCTGTTTAAGCTTCTCCTTGTGCTGGTGGGCTGTTCTCCTTGTTACTTGTGTAACCATGGCGAAACAATGGAAAGAAAACGAAAAAGAAAAAGAAAAAAGAACTAAAAGAAAAGGCAAGAAACAAAAGAATATGAAGGAAAAATGAAAGATAACGAAGGAAAATTGATAGCGTTTGGGGGGGTAGCCTGCGATATGCCTGAGGCATGCAAAAAAAGAAAGTGCGCGGTAATATGCGCCGATGGATTTTGGGTCTGCAGCTAATGAGCAGCATTTGGACTGTTTATCAAATTTAGCGCCTGCAGTGCTGCCAAACAATGGCGGGACGACATCTTTCGCGGTGTCCCGTGATGCGTCTGTCGCAGTGTGAGATTGTCGCACACTCCATCCGTCAGGTGCATCAGAAGCGGATGCTATTCCGCATAGGCCGTGCCGTTCGCGACAGCACCCCTCGAGAGGAGAGCACTGGGACGATAAGGACAGAGGGCGCTGGGTGCAGCAGCGGCTCTAGGGCACATGGATACACTTTTTGGCGGTGATTTTTAGTCATTGTTTTTATGCTTCACGTATCGGTAGCGCCGAACTAGGCGGTCATGCCGGCCATTGGGTTGTTCCAGGCGCCATGGCGCGACGTTTTCGTGTGGTGCGATCCAGCCGAGCGATGTGGGGGAGGCAGAGGAACAAGGAGAACAAAGACGAGCGTGACGAGGAGGGCGACGACGAGGAGGACGACGATGACGACGAGTATGCGTACGAAGAGAAGAGAAGGCCGGCAAGAAGTGAGCAGGATCCTCCCCACCTATGCAGCCTGAGTGTGTCAGAGCATCGCAGCTGTGCCCAAACTGCAACGAGAGAATGGCGCGCGCACTCGCGCACTCCCCGCCCCTCGAAAACTTGCATCTTCCCCAAAGTTTGGCGCAATGTGAAAATTGCACCGTCGAAATAGCGCGCGCACTCGCCCCGGTTGGGTTATTTAGCTTAAGCTTTCTGCTTTCTGCAGGACCCTCACTGTCTCTGGCCAACTCCGAGACCTTAGTGGAGCAGCCCGGACTCTTTTCTTGTCCTTTTTTTGTCTTTTTATTTTTATTTTTATTTTTCTTTTTTTTTTTTTTTTTTTTTATTTGTCTCTGCTTCCGCTCCGTCCACCAGTTACTCGTTTTAAAACAGTTTCCACTCTTGTATAAGCGGATTGCAAGCGTCGACTGGCAGTGTATATTTGTGTGTACGATACTTTGCTACTCCCACACAGCCTGCTAGCGAGCCCATTAGCTAGTGTCGTAGCTTTCATTTTTTTTATTTTGCCTAAACGCCTACAGTTTTTCTGCCATGGAAAAGAGCACACCCAAAACGTCGTCACCGGAGCTCTCCGTTTCGCCAAATACGGCTGCGGATGCAGAGTTGGACAATGAGGATACGCCTCGAGAGTCCGGAGATGAAGCCGACTCGGTGTCCGGGTCGGGCACTGCAACCACAAGCACGTACGCGGGGTCACCGCCAACTACTACGGCGACAACCACAGGGCCAGGAAACGGACTCCAGCCCATACCGAAAAAGTCCCAACAAATCAAAACCGCAAAGCCAAGACCACACATGTGTACCGTGTGTACGCGAGCCTTTGCTCGACTCGAGCACTTGAAAAGACACGAGAGATCCCACACAAATGAAAAGCCGTTTCAGTGTGCTGCGTGTGGGCGCTGCTTCGCCAGAAGAGACTTGGTGCTACGCCACCAGCAGAAGCTCCACACAAGCTTGCCCTTGTACAAGGGCAAGGAGTCCGAGAACGAGCACATCATTATTCTCAGCAACAACACCTCGGCAAACGCTCCGCTCCCAGTACGAGAAGACTTTCATGCGCCGCAGTATCCTCTCCAGCAGCAGCACCACCACCACCACCAGCTTTCACAGCTGCTCCTGCATCAGCTGCACCACCAGCTCTACTCACCGCCCAAGTCTGAAAACAGCTTGAAAATGGGCGCTAAGGACGCGTCTGGAGTGTCGACTCTCAAGCCGTCTCCTGCTCCAGCATCCACGCAGGGTTCGCCTCCACACATGCAGCTCCAGAACCAGTATCTGCCCCATCAGCAGCAGCAGCAGCAGCAGAATCAGCATCAGCTCCTGCTGCAACTCCCACTGCAGCAGTTGCCTAGCGACGTTCATCTCAGCCACCTAGAGGAGTTTCTTCCAACACTTCCCAATGTATCCCAGCACAAGCAGCATCTTCTTTCACGACAATTCAGACATAACTCGTACTCCGCTGCCAGCGGTAGTTCGTACGCGAATGTGCGGGACGCACTCAATATCCAGCTCAGTAACAGTATACCAGAATTGCCGGGACAAGTGGAGTTTTCTACACCGCAATTTATGGCCACAGAGTTGACGCTGAAAGCGTTGCCTTCAGGGTTGGACTTGCCCAGCTGGGGATTTGATTGGAACAACATCGAATCTTTCGACTTGAACGCGCCTCGGCTCGGGAGCTATGTAAATGTTGCAGCAGCAGCAGCAACACCAACAACATCGGGCGCCAATTCCAATGGTCTGGGCCCTGGGTTGTCAAATGGGCAAATGTCGAATGGAGGCCAAGGACTACCGCACGGGAACACGCCTGGCGGCACTCCTGGCGGCACTACAGAGGCAGATGCCAACAGCATGGCAAATGGCATACCGCCGCTCCCCTTCCAAAACCCGAACCACCCGCACCATATGAAGGGCACCACGCCACTCGAGTTTGGAGTCGCACCACCAAACGCCGAAACGCTCGAAAAGTTTGACGGAGCGGGCCTCTCCAAGGGTTTCTCTATGACGTTTCCACGCAAACACCCGCGCACGCAACTGCAGCCACAAATACCAGCCCATATTTATCACGATATGTCTTCGGCGCCGTCATCCGTAGGCTCGGTGCTGCTGAAGCGGTTTAAGTCTGAAGCAGCCCGTAGTAGCATCAGTGGGCCGGTTATCAAGACTGTGACTGGTATTGAAAACGGACCGGGTTCTGGTACAGGTATGACAGCACCAACTCCGATCCCAACTTCTGCTCCCGTTCAAACTCCAGCTCCAGCAGCTTCTGCTGCTGCTGCTGCTGGTGTTGGTTCAGTACCAGCTTCCGAAGACTGGCTAAACGATATCATCACAACGCCGTACGAGTCGGTGTTCCCAAATGCGTCCCACCGTATCGGGTTCGTGTCACCCACAGACTCGCCACACTCGGTAGACGATATAGGAGGCTTGTTTAGAAGCCGGCAGATTGATTTGTTCAACCAAGGGTATGGACAGACCAGCGGAGATGCACTCAGCATTGGGCCAGGAAGCGACGGGCCTGCAGATATTGAGATGGGTCCTAATGGTGTGAGCAACCAGGTACTGGCACTAAATACAGATCAACACGCCACAAGGAGCGCGGGCAGATTCCTCACCACAGAGATGCGAAACAAGATTCTTCTCGTGACAAATCTCTCCAACTTTCAACTCCCACCGCTCGAAGACCTCAACGCATACCTCAAGCTCTATCTCGAGGAATTCAACAAGTACTTCCCTTTTATCCATGTACCTAGTTTCCGGAGACAGATTTTGGGTGAGCAGCTTGACTTCATTCCGCTTTTGTTAAGTATGATCTCCATTGGAGCCCTCTATTCATTCCACGACCAAAACGCCATGTCGCTCTTTAACTTGCTGAAAGTGCACATGCAAAAGTTCTTTGAGCGCGAGACCAAGGCGAAGAGTAGAAGCTTCAAGGACTTGCCTTTGGCGTCATTCCAGTGTCTTGTGTTGCACATATTCATCAGCTTGTTCCTCAACGAGGAGAACATGATTGAAGTTTCTGGGCGCCAAATCAAGCTGATGAGTGGGTTGATAGGCAGTGGAGGGTTTACCCAGCCGCTAGAGGACGTTGGGAAAGAGGTGGAGTCGCTTTTCTCAACAGGAGCAGGAGCAGGAGCAGATGACGACCAAGCCGGACAAAATGTAGCCAATGGGCCGAATGGAACGGAGTCTGAGCAAGCTGCATCCGACTTTTCACACTTTATTCTTGCCCAATCGCGGATCCGCACCCTCCACACTTACTACATGCTCGAAGTATTCCGCTCCGTGATCACTGGTCTGGGTCCTATCCCCATTACTGGTGATATGCTCACCAGTGGCACATTCTGCCGCGATCCATCACTCTGGCACATCCAAACTCCTCAAGAATGGGCTCGCAGGGGTATTGCGTCGTCGTCGCTCACAGCAGTCTCGAATGACGCACTGATGGAAGAGCTCCTTAAATGTTTACACCACCACACGCCACCGGACACCGCGTTTGCTATACGTTCATCGCTCACGGCTATTCTTTACATTCACGAGAAGATCCACTATGAGTACGACAAAATGATGGCAGTGGACCGGCTGCAACTGCTGGCGTTGGCTTGGCGTCGCCACAAGCGCCCACAGCTCGAAAACTTACTCAAGCTGTGGGAACTGCTTTACATTCAGCTGGGCGGTGTGCTTGTCGTGAATTCCTTTAACCAATACTTGCTTGCCGAGAAGGATGTGCTCAAGTTGATTCTTCCGCTCTACTATTTTGCCAAGATCAAGGTTTGCCTTGATCTTTCGTCGCTCATGCAGAATGTGTGGAAACGGGACTGGAGTGGAATGAACGCCGCCATCGATAGGCTTCTCTTGAGTGAAGACTCTGCAACGGCAGATTTTGACGCATTGGTCGAGGCAACGACACACCTGGTTGATATCATCACGCTTTGGACACGCAACATATCGGTGGAAAAGGATGCGGCGAAGACGTCGATCCGCACGCCTGTTTTCTTTGTCAGTTGTCTCTACCTGGCGATTTTGATTGTGGCCACGTACTTCGAGACCATCACTCGAAGAGGAAGCACAACCAAGCTCACAACTCATGAGCGTGAGGTGTGGCTTAAGTGCGAGAATGTGATGAAAGAAGCTGAGCGGCTCTTAACACGGACGAGTGGCGCTGGAACTGCTGCTAATAAAAGCAGCAGCAGCAGCGACAATAACAGCAACAGAGGTGACGACTCGAAGATTTTTAATAGCTATGAGGCGAGTGAGATTATCGGAAACTGGTGTCAACGGGGACCGGAAGTGGCTAGGAAAGACGTGCTCGAAAGAGCGCGCCTCACACAGGGCACACTCCAATTAGGAATTCGTATTCTCTCGGACGCGCCCATCTGGCCGATCGCAATGGGGCTTGCCGAGGCTTTGAAGAAGCGAAGCGAGTACGTGTCAAGGAACAGCACACAGGGAGAGGTGAGTGTGTAACCTCCAGGGGTCCGAAACATGCATAATTCTCTTAATGACTATTTATTTAATGAACGCCTCCACGACTGTGGATTTTACGATACCAGTGTATGATGGAGTTTTCCTAATCGGTACGCTCCGCAGGTGATACCTGTGAGCTGCAACCGTACCAGGAGGGGGGTTGCTACTCTCCGAGAGGTGTGTCGATGTCGCATTCTTTTTTTTGCAGCCATGTTGCATCCCCAGTCACGTGCGGGCATCGGTATTTCTTTTTCCACGAAAAGCTCATCTGCAGCTGGTCCAGCTGCTATGGCCAAACCGTAGGCAAAGTGAGCGTTTTGAGACTTTTGAACCCCTTGAGGAAGAGCGGACCTGCTTTGTTAAAGACTTTCAAACGAATGACTTCCGATATTCCGGCTGCGGTCGAAACGGGAGCTCCAGCCTCCGGCTTATCTGTTACGCAAGCCGCTGTTGCAGATGCAGCCGTCTTAAGCACCACTGCTAGCGGCGCCGTTGATGTCAGCGCACCGGCTAAGATAACTGCAAAATTGAGTGGACGTGCCCTCTTCAACGCGATCGGACAGCCCAAGAAAATCGTGGGGCCTATGGTGGACCACTCAGAGCTCGCTTGGCGGATCCTTTCAAGGCGCTACGGAGCTGACTTGTGCTACACGCCGATGTATCACGCACGGCTCTTTGCTAACGAGACCAAGTACCGGGCCAGCATGTGGTGTGAGTTGGACGGTGCTTCCGAAAACGATCGCCCACTCGTAGTGCAGTTTTGTGCCAACGACCCGGACTATCTTTTACTGGCTGCAAAACTTGTGGCGGACAAATGTGACGCTGTAGATTTAAATTTGGGGTGTCCTCAGGGAATCGCCCGTAAGGGTAATTATGGGGCGTTTTTGATGGATGACTGGCCTCTTGTGCACCGGTTGATCCGCCAGTTGCACGACAACTTGCCCTGTCCCGTGACAGCCAAAATCCGGGTGTACGACGATTGGGAGAAGTCGTTGGAATACGCACGCATGGTTCTCGACGCCGGGGCACAGTTCATCACGATCCACGGCCGCACGCGGGACATGAAGGGCCAGGCCACAGGGTTGGCCAACTGGGACTTGTTGCGGTACTTGCGTGAAAACTTGCCCGCGGGACAGGTTTTCTTTGCGAACGGGAACATTTTGTATGCGGAGGACTTGGCCCGGTGCCAGGAGCAGATCCAATGTGATGCGGTGATGTCTGCGGAAGGAAATTTGTACAATCCAGGAGTGTTCTGGACCGAGACTGACGATGTGGACAAGCGGTTCAGGCGAGTGGACTGGATGCTTCGAGAATACTTCGAAATAGTGAAGGCTGTTGGGGATGTGAGCGAGGCTCTGAGACACGCGATGAAGTCGCACTTTTTCAAATTGCTCCATGCGTTCTTGGCCGTACACAAGGAGCTCCGGCCAGATATCGGCAGGCTCAGTGTGCATGCTCCGTTTTCCGAGTGGGAGAAGATCGTGGAGAAAGTGGAGGCCATTGTGGAGGAGATTTTCAAGAGAGAAGATATCAAGGAGGCAGACGTGGTGACCACGGGAGATGTGGAGAGCTGGGGTGGTAGATACAAAAGCGTACCGTACTGGAGATGTCAGCCGTACTTCCGCACTGTGAACGGAGAAAAGCAAAACTTACGGGAGCTAAAGGTAGCGGCAGCAAAGGCCGCGGACAAGAAGTTGCCAAATACAAACGAGCTGAAGGCATCAGCAGAGCCCACCAGTAAGAGACGAGCTGAGGAGCCGTTAGAGAACGAAACAAAGAGATAAATGCATAGAATACATGATACCCTACTTAGAGAGCCGTAGAAACACCAAGCGAGTTCCCTTTGATGCTACTCAAGGAAGATATCTTCTCTGGAGAGTCCGCCGACAGCAAGTGGCTGCTTGGGCATCTCGTACTGTGCGCGCGCAGAGCACTCGAGATCGAGAGCAGCTACTGCATAGAGCGATTTCTCCCCACAAAAAAAGCAAAAAATTGAAGCGACAAAGGCAGCGAGCTGGAAGAGGGCCACCAGTGTGATATTTTGCGTCGTGTGCGATGTCTCTTCCCTCTGCAGTTCGAATTGGCTCGAAAAGCCCCAACGCCGCTGTGATTTTCTTCCACGGGTTGGGGGACTCTGGCGAAGGGTGGTCGTGGTTTGCTCAGTTGGCCAAGCGGTCTGGGGTGATCCCACGTGAAACGGAGGGTGGCATCAACTACGTGTTCCCCAACGCGCCGTCGATCCCGATCACCGTCAACCACGGCATGCGCATGCCCGGCTGGTTCGACATCAAAGAATTGAGTGCCAACGCCTCTTCGCGCGCAAACAGCGACGTGGATGGGTTTCTTCGCTCGTGCGAAGTGGCCAAGGGATTCGTCAAGGAACAAATTGAAAAATACAACGTGCCTGCCGAACGAATCATCTTGGGTGGGTTTCTGCAAGGAGCTGCGATAGCGTTCGCCACCTTGGCCCTTCTCGACGTGAAAATCGGCGGCCTCATCATCCTCTCGGGATTCAGCCCGGTGAAAGAAGAGGTTGCAAAAGGGTTGCAAACCGCAAACTTGGAAACACCGGTGTTCCAGGGCCACGGAACCGCTGACAACGTGTTGCCTTTCGTGTTGGGGAGAGAAACGACAGAGTTCTACACAAGCTTGGGCTTCAAGGACATCGAGTTCAAGCCTTACCCAGGTTTGGCTCACAGCGCCGACGACTCCGAATTGGAGACCGCCCAGGAGTTTATAGCGAAGGTGCTCAGAGCAAACAAGTAATCCGCCCTCCAGATCTGTATAGGGGCGCGTAGCTCGTCGTCTGGCCACGCCACTATCCCACTTCGTGGCGGTCATTCCCCGGGGCCGTTCTCCCGAAGGGAGGCTCCTCAACGGAGTTGCCCCGCGGGAGCGCCGCCGGAGGCTACCGCAAGTGCAGTACGAGCTGATGGCCCTGCCGGAGGCACGCGAGTCCGCTCCGCTCGGGCCACTCCGTGGAGGCCACTGCGTGGAGCTGTTGTCGCGAAGGGAGGCTCCTCAAGCCGACTACCGCGCTGAAGCGCTGCTGGAGCACAGCGGTCCGACTGGGGTCCAACTCGTGGCCGCTGGAGGGTGCGCCGGCAGTGACGCGGATCCTCGCACCAAAATTTGCACCCAAACGTGTCGCGAGTACACCAACACACCTGCTCTCCAACTCCACCATTCTGTGTCCTGCTAGTATGTATGTACTTCCCGTCCAATGAATTTCCCTTTGAAGTGCTCTGTAATCCCCATTCTGCTCTGTCTTTTTGGTGTCTTCTGCTATCGCTGTACTCCAGTATTCTGGTCCTGCATGTAAGGCGCTGCTTTTCACACTCAGACAAGCCACGAGCCAACACGCTAGCGTGCCGGGCTGCTCCCAAAAAACCATTTGACACTCAACAGACCTCTCTTTAGTTCCTGGAACAGCATTGACAAACGTAGGTCGACAAATCTATACGTAGTCTGAAATGTCAAAGTCCTTTGCGCCGCTAAGCGGCAATGGAGCCACGGGTTCCACTAAGGATAAACGGTACTTCCAGCAAATCGAAAAAGTGCTCCTTTCCTTCGACAGCATTGAGGAGTGGGCGGACTACATTGCGTTTCTTTCACGGCTCCAAAAGGCGCTCCAGTTGGGAGACATGAAGTCTGCCACATCGCCTCTCCCACACAGCGCCCAGATCGCGTACAAGTTGTCGCTCTGTTTGTCTGCGAAATTGCCCAACGGAGTGCACCAAAAGACGTTGAGTCTCTACGAGTCTATATTCACCGCCTTACTGCCCGCCATGCTCGATCTGCAGATCAGCATATGGCTCCCCGGTCTTCTTCCCTTGCTTTCGTACTGCTCGATCCAGATCAAGCCGCACTTGGCCACTCTCTTCCAGCGTCATATCATCGACAGAGTGTCCGTGTCAGTGCTTCGGTTGGTGGCCAAACCATTGATCTTGGCGTTTCTACCAGGACTCGATGACGAGCAGTCAGAAACTTTTGGCGACTATTTGGCGCTCATGGACGCATTGAAACACAAATTGGCCGACGACCGCCACTTTTGGCTGTCGTTCTTTTTGTGCATAATAAACAATCCGGAGCGGAGGTTGGGTGCTCTATATTGGTGCAACAAGCGGTTGCCCTTATTTCATGTCATACAGCTGCTGCTGCTGCTGCAACTGCAACAAAAGAAGCCGGTATTTTCGGACGAAGCACAGGCTTGCATTTCACCGGAACCGGGACTTCTTATTCGGGCGTTCGCTATCTCCATCTCCTCTACATCGTCAATGGTTGCAGCCAATGACATCATCGTTGTCCGGGGATTCTTTGACTTGCTTTTGACCCATATGCCACTCAACAGCACTTTGATGACAACAGTAGCATCCAAAAGAGATAGGGAGCTCTTGGTGGAGTCGTGCTGTCTGGTGACGTTGAAGAAGGATATGAGCTTGAATAGGCGCTTGTGGAACTGGTTGTTGGGGCCAGATGATCAGGACTCAACGACAGTGGGACTGACACTGGGAATAGCAGGACAACAGGATTCTCATGCCACCACCTCAGTGGCTGGCGACAAGTCTCCCAAAGAGTCAATTTCTGATCTGGCCACATCCTCCTCCTCGATTTCGGCTACAAGTTCAACTTCTACCTCAGGGACACGTAGATCCGCCTACTTTATCAAATATTCGCTCCCTCTTGTCTCGCTCATTCTCCTCCGGACTATCAATGGGACCTCCACAACGCCGGCCGAATATGTCGACGCGTTCAAAATTTCGCTCTCTCTCATTTTGGACAAGTGGGAGATTAGTCGCGCCATCACCCCAATGTTGTTTTTGCCCATAATGAGGGCAACATATGAAAACTACCAGAATCCAGGGGGTGAAAATTTATTGACGACGGCACAATCATTTTTCGACTCCGTTGAAGCCATGTACATCTGGAACGATCTCAACAAACTCATACTCACGGACGACGACGACAAAAGCTTAACGTTGGTGGAATTTATCATCAGCAACTTTGATATCACCGAGGACGAGATGAAGGAAATACATATTCCGCTAGGAGTCGTGGGGTTATTGAGTAACGCACTGCAAGCCAGTTCAGATAGTAGTACTGATACCTTCAAGCAGGAACGGTGGATGGCTATATTGGAGGCGCTTGTAGGTCTGATACCGAAGCTGCAACTTCTGGAAGATCCAGAAGAAGAGCCAACTGAAGCTTCTCTCATTTCTGAAACCTCCACTTTTTACTCAAACCTACTCCACGACCCATCCACCACTTTCCCGTTCAAAAAAGGACAAATCTCGACGTATATTATGTCCTCCCTCAAGAAACTTTTACTCTCCAGTATTGACTGCCCTGGACACTTCTCGTCCAAAGTTGTTGACTTATATTGTCAATTGACCGACAAGGAGACAGACCCGTTATTTATTGACAAATTGTTGCAGCTGCCGGTCACCATGCCCAGTCAGGTTGGTTTCCATAAAGAGTCGGCCAATAGTGATAACGCAAGCACTGAACTCGCTATTTCTTCTGCTAACATTGCCACGGCATTCAGCCTAGTCAAACTTCTTAAAATTGTTCACACTGGACTCTCGCCTGCCAATAAAGACCGCCTACTCAAAATTATCATGACCAATCTCTACTACTCGCTCAAATCACCTTTCCCAACGGACAACCAAGTAGAGTCTGTCAAGAGCATTTTCCAGCTAGAACGTTACTACCTGACATACCAGATTGAGGCAGGCATCCTCAAGCTCTTCCTTGCAACTCCCTCGTCCGTTGAGCGGATTCGAGCTCTTTCCACACTCTGGACACACTCATCAACAAACCAATACAATGAGGTGGATTCAATTCTCTTGCGGCCACTCTTCTTAGTACTCGATGAGCTCACTGGAACTACAGAACGGGACGGTAGTGAAAATGTACGCCACTTCGTGGGTACGAACGTGATGAAGGGCGGGTCATCGAATAGATTGCTCAAATTGGTGACAAGCCCATTGCTTACATTCGATTTTATCATTCTGGAGAGGCAGAGTCTCAGCACAGATGATGATCTCCGCCTGTTTGCATACTACATCCAAACCATTGTTAACGTGATTCATACAAACGAAAAACTCGTAAAGGAGAGTTTCAATAATGAGCTCGTGGTCATGGATAGCACTAGTAAATTAAATGCGATCCAGGCAAATGGATGGGACGTATCCACCTACAAAACTTTGGTATTCAACATTGTCGAAAAGTTCTTGGCATTAAACTTGAGTAAAGACTTGTTGCATGACGATAGGCTCATGTACGGGTACTCACAAAGCGTAGAGCAGTGCTTACGTTTATATGTTCTATTGGTGACGGGTAACGAAAGTAACTTTGTGCGTAAGTTCCGGCAGTTGATAAACAGGGGCACTTACTTGATTGAGTGTCGTGGTAGTAGTGAGTCTACCACCTACATAGAACGGCTGGTCCAAACCTACCTCACTTCTATTCTCGCACTTCTCAAGGTTTCCGAGAGTCAACACGTCAATCTCAATTTGCTCCATATCGACGAAGGCACCGAGCCACAGTTAGTGCTGTTTATGGTCAAGGGAATCAAAAACGCCAAAACAGTGGTGCTATTGGAGGCATGGACGGTGTTATTGACACAATCTTTGTATTTATTCAACGAACTGGTATTTCTGGTGTTGTTGACGTTGAATGATGCTGTGGTTGAACGAATTAAGGAGTTGTTTAGCCAAATAGTTGCTTACGACAACCAACTGACTGGTTCTATTCAACAAAACACATCGCCCATTACTTCCCTTAATGATATCGAAGCATCTATCAATGTGCTTTTCTCTGGACTTGAAGACCTCCTCTCTATCAGCCACAGCTACCTTGTCACCAGCAACTTTCGATCCAGAGACTCACACGATGGTGCTCCTCCAAATGGTGGCTTTTTTGGAAACGTGATTCAGGGTGTCTTCCTGATTGAGAGTCCCTCCATCCGTACTACTGAAGAAAACAAAAAATACTCGATTCTTTTGGCATTCCTGGATGCCATTGAAGCTGGATATGAAATTTGGCTCTGGGCAGAGACTCGCATGTCTGATGTATCAAGTACGGGCATTTACCTCTCGAGGAAGCTCAAGTTTAAAGCTAGAAAACTTTTAGAGAGTCTTATTGAATTGGAAAGACAAGAAGTGATTGAGTGTCTTATTTCATTGTTGGGTCTGTCAACATCTTCTACATCTTCTTCACTGCGAGTCACTAAGCTCCTTCATGTTTTAGATGGCGGGAGGTCCCAGGTGACGCTCCCAAATGTATTCAATTCGATCCTTTCTCGTCTATATCCTGCGTCGTTGGATGAAAAGAACAAATCATCACTCAACACCAATGTCACAGCCAAAGAGTTGGGTACGTTTCTTCTGGAATACATTGAAAGTATAGATGACGACACAATCAGCGATATATGGGTATTCACGCTTGGGTTCTTTCGGGATGTAATTTCACATGCGGCATCATTCAATTCTATTCTTCCGGACTTGCTAAGAACTGTGACAATATTGTTGTGCAAGATGAGCAACGACAAGTTGATTGACCAGGCAAGAAACAGGAAGGAAATGAGTGATATTTTGGTCAAGTTATTAGGGATTGCAGTAAGGGGAGACACCACTCACGATGCCAAGCGAACTGAAACTTCCAATAGTTCGGAGTCTAAGCTGGCAAATACCCAGGAAGCGAAGCAAAATGAATCGCTGTACTCGGTGGCACAATCGATAAATTCAATTTCCTCGCCTCGTGATTCTCCTCGTGCAGGGACTCCCATCCCTCAAGAACGTGCGCTTGCTACCCAATCTGACCTCCTTTCCACGCTTACACTTATTCTTTCCAAATTGTCCGAAATATTACCGGAGTCAGACAAAGTTGCCTCGTGTATCAACACCATTCTCACCAACTTGGTCACACCTCAAGTGAAATCTAAACGAATTCATGAAATTCCTTCTGAAACCATCACTTTACTTTATTTAATTGGCCAAAACTTCACTCATAATAAGGCATGGAAGTCTACTGTTCTGGATTGTTTTTCTGATAATAGTTTCTTTAGAGCTTCTAAGGAGAGGTTGGAGGAGTGGGAACCAATTATTCAGGTGTGGATCCCAAACGAAAGGGAAAAGTTTTTCGACTTAATTACGAAAATAGCCCCAATAACCACTTCTGCGACACCCAATATATTCAACTGGAACGAAAACTCGGAAATCGAGGGTAAGGTCTTCAATTTGAAACGACTTGTGTATCTTATTCTCGTTCAACCCAAGGATTACTTCTTAAATAACTTGGAGGATTTGGTTAACCGGTTAAGCTTGTCTAACACCGGGTATGATGTGATCTCGCCGCCAATGTATAAGGGAGAGGTGTTAGTGTTATTGAGGGCGATTTCGTTAAAGTTCAATGAAATGCATTTGTTGGCGCACTGGACAGCCATTTCATACGAAATCATTAATAATTTCAATGAGTTGATCGAAACAAAGACTGCCAAGGAGTTGCTCCACTTGACACCAAAGGAATTGAAAGTGGTGCTCTTCAATTGCAAACTTTTGGACCAGCTACTCATGTTGAAGTACGATGAATTCAATCTTAATGAGTGGTTATATGTGAATGCGTCTCCAGAAGTGGTAACTACTACTTCTGCTGCAACAGGTTCACAAAACGGTAACACTTCAACCAGAGCAGGGCAGTCTACAATTTTCGCAATAATCGATCGGATCAACAGTGAAAAGGAGTTCCTGTCATCGAAGGAGTCGGCAATCAAAGTTAATGCACTCATACTGGACGACCATGATAGCCCATATGCCCGTCCACTCCTTGAGGGGGTTAAACGTATTGAAGCCGTACTGAGCTTACGGTTGTTCTTCAGCTCGTTGAGTTTATTGCACTATGAGAGAATCTTTGGGTTGAAGAAGGTGGATGAAGGTGTATGTGCGGAAGACATCTTGAACGACATAGCAGCCAGTGAGTAAGTATGGTGGTCATCTATAGGTATATCTCAAAGAGCTTACATTGGTGACAATGTATGTAGAAAACAACATAGTCTGCGATCTTAATTAGTTAGCTTCACAAATATATCTTCAAAGAGGAGAGTCACGGAAATCCAGATTTCACACCATGTAACTTCTCTTTGAAGCACCTGAAGCAAACCTTTCATAAAAATGACAACTTCAGGATCACTCAGTCATATATAATGCAAAGTATACTTCTCCCCAGACAAACTTCTATACAGCGTAGGAGTGGAGTGTCAAATTACATACCTCGATAAGATCGTCCAGTACTTTCAACACTATCAGAAATCGGTCCCTTGGCCCAGTTGGTTAAGGCGTGGTGCTAATAACGCCAAGATCAGCAGTTCGATCCTGCTAGGGACCATTTCTCACAGGGCGTGTGGCGTAGTTGGTAGCGCGTTCGCTTAGCATGCGAAAGGTCATGAGTTCGATTCTTATCTCGTCCATTTTTTTGCTTTTTGTTCAAGCTTCGTACAGATCTAGTCCTCTACAGTGACTATTGCCTTCCCCAGCTAAGGTCAGTTTTCCCAGGAAAGCATTTTCCCACAGTTCCCTGGAGAGCACAGTACGGCTGGGTTTGATTTTACGCGCGTGCTTTTTTTGTTTGTTTGGAGTGTATACTTTGAATCTTAAGCGATCCATCGGCTCGCCCCACACACAAGACTCTACCACACCGATGGCGTCACAATTGCGGTCGTTTGACTTTGACGAGTCGTTAGTGCGTCCAAATGTGTCTGGGTCGTTCAAACGCGCGAGGTATTCGAATAGCGACGATGAGAGCGGGATTGACGACGACGGAGAACTTGATTTTGATGAGACGCACTTGGAGACGCCAAAGGCCTTGCGTGCGGCCACTACTGCCAAACATGCTGGCAGCAGCTCTGGATCGCGCAAACGGGGTTTCTTTGTGCGCAACACCACAACTGTGAAAGTGCCCCTAAAGGGTGATGGGAACAGCAGACACACGGTTTCGACTCCGAGGCTGAAACCGCGAGCAAGAGTCACAAATGGAACTCCGCTTAAGCAGCCGCCAATCACAAGCGACACTATTTTTGACGACGATGTCGACGACGAGGGACGAGACTTGGTTCAAGCTACGCCCCCTGCCAATGTAGTATCAGTAGATGAGGCCGAAGACGAGTTTGAGCGAGAAGAAATCGAACTTATCCGAAACAGCAAGCTCATTTCGGACGACAATAAGTTTCTGCCCAACTCCAAAGTGGCCTCACCTAGAAGGACAGCCAAGGGTGTTGGAATACGGCACGATTTTGACGACATTACGGTATCACCGCCACCCAACTTTAGAATACGGCCGGTCAGTATTCTGGGACTTGCAGAAAACAACGACAAAAATGGGGCAGCAATAAGGAGCCCAACACGAGGTAAAAGTAGGTTGAGCGGTAGTCACATCAAGTCTCCTGATCTGTTCCAAGCTGACAAGGATATCGAGTTTGATCCTTCTGACGAAGATGAAGCGGGGGAAGCGGCTAGTCTTTCGACAGCAGTACAGGATACGGAGGCCAATGGAGCTGGGGCCGAAGCTGGTCATGGTGTTGGTCATGGCCTTAATCCTGGTTCTGGACCACCTCGAACTTCTATACTGGGTAGTCCTCGACGGGAGCCTTCGAAACTGAGCTCAATTGCCACCCCTGTTGCGGTTCCCCTGGAGCCAGTTTTTCAGCCAAGTTCAGCCTTTCTGGCTGCTGCAGCTGCCGCTGTCAATCACGTGGAAGACACTGACGGGGGGACTGACGGAGATGGCTCTGATTTCCCTTCTGCAGCTCTCCCTCGCGTGAGTGTGTCGCTGTCGTCACCGTCGCCGCCCCCACGCGATATCAGTAATGTTTCTAAGGCAGACATTCTAGAGAGGATAAATGCCACACTCCAGTCGATTCAGGAGCGAGAAAAGGGGTCTTTGCCGCTCCGGTCGCCATCCAGACGGACATCGTCACGCAGGACGTCTACGTCGCCTGGGTTCATCCAGAGGCAAGAAGCAGAGGCTGCTGGCGAGCACTTTGGTGGTGCGCAACATTTTGGTGGGCAGGCAGAGGATATAGAAAGACAAAGAGAGAGAAAGACAGAGATATTAGAAGAGGAGGATGAAGACTTAGATATCCTCGACGATATGGACGATAACGACGACATAATTCACGAGCTTGACTCGTATTTGCCGAGCCAGAGCAAGGGACAAACTCAAGTACCATCCAGGCAGGAAATATCAACAGGACGAGGTACATCGTCATCTACTTCTTCAAGCTCAGAAATACAAGACTGGCCCACAGCTAAATGGCTCAAGCTCTACAAAATCGTCAAACTAAAAACACTCAACGCATACGATATTATCAACAGCTCAATAATCCAAAACTCGCTTGCAGTTACAAGAAGTGAATTGGCAAAAAGAGTCAATTTCCTTGTAGAGTTCGACAAGCAGGTTCAGGCAAGTAAGAGAGCAAAACCCCGTCAGAAACTGTCACGAGGGAAGCGAGAGCATTCTCTGAATACTAGGCGAAGGAAACTTCTTTAAACTGCGGTCATTCTCGGGCAAAATCAGTACCCCAAGATGAATGCAACTGATCAGAATTCGTACCTATATACACCGGCGTCGCATACGTCTCAAACACAAGGAAGGCAGAAATAAACCATTTTAAGAAACAACCTACAAGGGGTGAGCCTTAAAGTTTCCCATGGTAAAGTGGACTAGCTAGACTTGAGTCAAATTATAATATGTACTATTAATAACAAAAGATAAAACCTTTGGATGCATGTATGATATGAGAGGGCTCTGGCTGGCCCAATATTGGACAGAACTAAAACACCTTTGAGAGCACGTCATTCAACTTCTCGTTTGGCTTTGCCCTCTCCTTCAACTTGTCATCGGCATCAGCTCTTGTACTTGCAATTTTCCTCTGTTTGAAAGTTCTCCTCATGTCTACCTCGTTTGATTCAGCCTGGGAACCACCTTCTTTTTCCTCTTTGGCCTTCCTCTTCTGCTGTATGTTTTTCACCATTTTGGATCTTTCAACGTTCGACACAAAACTCTTGTTGAGCTTCTGTTGCTGAGATACCTCCATCGACAATTTAGACTGTCTGATTTCGTTCTCCTTTGCAATCTGCTGTGTCAAGTCCATCCATTTGAATCCCGACAAATACTTTATATTCATCACATCATCGTAGTAGAAAGATGTCTTTTTCCCGCCGATGATTTGTCCATTCATGCTTGCTTCACAGAGCTTGGCGTCCTTTTTATTTTTGAATTCAACCCATCCTTCTGTGAAGTTTTTCTTTTTGTTTCCTCCATATTTGACTCTTTTTTGATAAATTTGAGTATCTTCTGGTTTCAAAAAGAGACGGTCGATTTCTCCAAACCGAGAGAGTACAGATCTCAACTTTGCTGGTTTCATAAATGGGGGGATTCGCGAGAGATAGCAAACACCTGTGCGTTTAATTCTCTTTTGCTCTTTTTCGAGTTGTTCTGGTGTAAGGTTTTTGAGTTTAACTGATTTTGATGGTTTTTTTGTTAGAACTGGAGCTTTTCCTTCATCTTCTTCTTCTTCTTCTTCGTTTAGTTCTCCGTATAGTATGTCTTCGTCGAGCTCGTTTTCATCTTTGTCTCCCGAGTCTTGTTTCGACTCAAACTCTGGGGCTATATCGGCATCTTTCTCCTCTACATCTTCATCCTCATCTTCATCTTCATACTCACCCTCTTCTTCATCCTCGCTTTCTTGTCTAAAACGCTTAACTTCCTTCTTCTTGCCCTTCATGAACGGGACAGCCTCCTCCTCCTCCTCATCGCTCTCGAAGTCGTCACTCAAATCCACCTCATCGCGAATATTTCTTTGTGGTTTACTGGTCTTAATCTGGACCTTTTCCTCTTCTGAGGAAGATTCGACGCGTTTTTCCTTCTTGTTGGATCGTTTCGCCATGACTCGGTACCCTTGATCTCAAAATGCTCTCTAGGTGCCTATGACCTTGTCTCATCGCATCGGAACTGTTCATCACTTATGTGCAGTCAATGTCACATGATGTGGAGAACCAAATTCGGTAGCACCGCGAAAAATTCACTAGCCTCGTTTCAGCCTCTTCAGCCACATTCTGTCTCACATTGGCCACTTCTTTCTACACAATTACATTATTGTTTGTTCTGGTCTAGTTATTAGTTATTAATATTATATGTATATAAGTAAAGAGGGCACTTACTTCTTCACAGTGCTGGAAGCATCGTCTGCACCAGTCTTGGCACCCTCAGTGGCACCAGTGATGACCTCGGAAACGTAGTTGGCAGCGTTGGCAACCTGCTCCTTAGCAGCCTCAACGTACTCAGAGGCAGTCTCAGCCAAGGTTTGCTGGTTGTCCTTGACAGCGCTCTTGGCGTCATCGTGACCAGACTGGACACCATCAGCAGTAGATTGAGTGAAGGACTTCTGGTTCTCTGGGGTAACCTGAGCGGCAACCTTGTCAGCAGCATCAGTGACAACCTCCTTTCCTCTCTCAAGAGTAGACTTCTCAGAGTCTGGGGTAACCTTCTCGGTAAGCTTGTCAGAGACGTTCTTTCTTCCTAAGTCAGACATATTGTATTGAGTTGTGATTAAATGTTATAGTATTTAAAAGTGATAGACAAATGTGAAACAGTGCCATTGAGAGACATTTCCACCTGTATTTATATTCCAGAAACCAGACCCGGTCTCCTATTCGGACGTCCATGCATAGTTTATTATTTCACCTCATAAATGACAACAGAAGCTAATTTGCATCGCCCCCTCTACCCTTATGGTTGCTACCTTGCCCTTTTTTGGTGAGTGCGTCTGCATGCAGGAATGTGGGCGAATGATCTTCTGCACTCTTATCTGGGCTCTTTTGCTCCTCTATGTGAATAGAAACGCATCGATCGCGATTGTTTTTTGCTGGTGTCATGTGAGACGTACCTGTCAAGGGTGAGTAGCTTAAATCGTTGCTGAAATCTATGAATTGGGAGCCCCTATGCCTTTGGCCGGGTAGCTGGAGGCGAGGGGATGGTCTACTGTGGCACAGTTGCCGAGAGCAAACTATGCTTGCGATCATTGTGCAGGGGGTAGCAATCCATATGTGGTGTACGGGTGTGTGGATGTGGGTATTTTTGGAACTCGGTGACAAGCAATGTGGAGTCGGATATGAATAGTACACTCCTTGACAGGAGCAAGGCAGACCGGGTACGAAGTCATTTAAGGCCCATATCTAGGTACCTGTAAGACACCAGAAGGAATGTGCTTCGAGTCAAGAGATAGTTGGGGTGGTTGAATATGTCTTGTAGTGTGCTATTTGCTCTTGAAATTTTGCAATCTGCGGTATAAATCTTGATCTCACGAAAGTTCTGTAGTACATAACTACCCCGTCAGATTCTCTCGTATGTAGCAGATGCAACATCCTTCGGTGCAGCAACTCACCTCTAATCGCTCAGGATTTCCTGAAATGTCCGTGTGCTTCACAGTAACCCTCAAAACCCTAACCGATCTGAGACACTTGGCCATGTCCTGTGCACAAGCACACACAGTTCCAGATAAGCACGTGTTGCCAGTATCGGCGAGCGTTCAGTAAGGACACACATACAGTCAACTAGGACTTGATTGATACTTCTTTACATGGATTTCTCTTAGGGTTAGAGGTATTGCAAATACATCATTTGTACTAATCCAAGTAAGGGTGTGGTTGACAAAAGTTCGAATACTCTAGCATTCAGCAAGTTAACTGCTTCTTCACTCTTCCGTCCCATCTCCAAGCACTTACTTCCGTGAAAACCCAGTGTTGTAATGAGCTAAAAAGGAGACACAGATTGATTGGTGATGTGTATATAACTTCTGAGGGTAATCAAAGATAGGTGTGTTGATGTCTAGAGGTATGGCTGCAAAAGCACGTGAGTAAAAATGGCCACTAGTACAGGTTGTCAGAATGCATCGCCGTAAAGGGCCTGTCTAGAGTGAATATAATAGATTTAAATAAGATGGACCTGGACTTCAAGTGGACGACAATACTTCATGATAACCATTCCCCTTCTATGGCTAACCAGAGAGAGATTCAAACTGTGCAATACTCATCTCCTCATCACGTGAGTTCCTTGGTATTTGACATTAGCCAGATGCCCGCGCCTGTATACAGCGATATGGTACATGAAAAGTTGTCTGGAGTCTCATCGCACACCAAAAGGTACCCATCGCTTGCACTTCGATTCAGATCAGACTAGAGCGATGTCGAAAACGCTATCTCAGTCAATAGACCAGAAGGTCTACGACCTCATTCATAAGTTACTTGACGAGAAGACAAGGGAAAAGCAAAAGGAATTTGCAGATGGCAAGGATCTCGATCCATTTGCTCATTTAGCTCTAGCCAAGGACTTGAGAACAGGAGAAATCCTTGATTATGTTCAACGGAAAGATTTCAAGCTCAAGAGAATGAAGAAAGTAACGTTGGAGAAGGCCATTGATGCGGTTTTGCAGGTGTGCAGAGATGACGAGAAAGAAGAGTTTGGAGAAATACTTGGAGACGGCGCCACTGACGACGGCGGAGAGTCAGAGAATATCGGAGACATCGATGCCGATAATGATGATGCCATGACAATCAGAGATGCAGCAAAGATCGATAGCGATTTTGAAGTAGATGACGAAAAAAACTTGATGCAGGTGAAGGACTCAAACAGTTTGAACAAGTCGGTGGTATCATTGTGGAATATTAAACAGGACGAGGAAGCGTCAAAGGAAGACTCCGGGGCAGCCACTTCTACTGCAACAACAACTTCAACATCCAATAAGAAACGGTCCAAGGACTCGTCCAAGCAAGTGATAAAGAAGCCAAAGAACAAAATCGACCATACACCTCCCACCACTAAACTCTCAGCATTAGGCGGACTCACCAAGATTACGTCGCAGCTCATGGAACTAATTGGATTGCCCATATTACATCCAGAGATATACTTGTCTACCGGTGTAGAGCCTCCTCGTGGTGTGTTGCTCTATGGACCACCTGGATGTGGTAAGACAACAATAGCGAATGCTTTAGCAGGCGAGTTGCAAGTGCCCTTCATCAATATTTCGGCTCCATCTGTTGTTTCCGGAATGTCTGGGGAGTCAGAAAAAAAATTAAGAGAAATCTTCGACGAGGCTAAACTGTTGGCACCATGTTTGATATTCATGGATGAGATAGACGCTATTACACCCAAGAGAGATGGAGGAGCACAAAGAGAAATGGAGAGAAGGATAGTAGCCCAGTTACTTACACTTATGGACGAGCTCACGTTGGAGAAAACAGGAGGGAAACCGGTGATTGTTATTGGAGCCACAAACAGACCAGACTCTTTGGACTCAGCATTGAGAAGAGCAGGCAGATTTGACCGTGAAATATGTCTCAATGTGCCGGACGAGGACCAAAGATGCTCCATATTGCAGACTATGACCAAGGGCCTCAAGCTCTTGAACCAGAACGAGCCAAATTTCGAGTTCAACTTTCGTGAATTGGCGAAGATGACACCAGGATTCGTAGGAGCAGATCTCAAGAGTTTGGTCACTGCCGCAGGGATTGCAGCGATCAAGAGAATCTTTGAAACCATGAGTGAGTTAGAAGAGGAGACTCTCTTGCAGAAGGTAACGACACAAATTGCAGAAGTTAGTGCAGGAGCTCCTGTAGGAGATAACATGGAAATAGATCAAGCGATCACAACATTCCAGCAGAAATCTGAGGAGGAAAAGTTATCGACAATCCAGAAGTTCTTGGCCAAGCATCCAGATACATTGACACCAGAACAGTTGGAGCCGCTTTCCATCGTGTATGAGGATTTCATAACTGCTCTTCCAACGATACAACCTACTGCAAAGAGAGAGGGCTTTGCTACTGTGCCCGACGTGACATGGGCCAATGTAGGAGCCCTCAACCACATCCGCATGGAATTGCATATGTGTATCGTGCAGCCAATCAAAAAGCCAGAGTTATACGAAAAAGTTGGTATAACTGCTCCTGCTGGTGTGTTGATGTGGGGGCCACCTGGTTGTGGTAAGACGCTTTTGGCCAAGGCTGTTGCAAATGAGTCTAGAGCCAACTTTATATCAATCAAGGGACCGGAGCTTTTGAACAAGTATGTTGGAGAATCAGAGAGAGCGGTAAGACAAGTTTTCCAAAGAGCAAGAGCTTCAGTGCCGTGTATTATATTTTTCGATGAGCTTGATGCATTGGTTCCAAGAAGAGACACATCTTTGTCGGAGTCATCGTCGCGTGTGGTCAACACATTGTTAACCGAGCTAGATGGTCTCAATGATAGAAAGGGGATCTTTGTGATAGGCGCTACAAACAGACCAGATATGATAGATCCTGCCATGCTTAGACCAGGAAGACTAGACAAAACACTCTATATAGAGTTACCCACACCACACGAGAGATTTGAGATTTTAAAGACATTAACAAGAGCCAACAATACCCCACTTGCAGGAGATATCAATCTTGAAGTTATAGCTAACGACGAAAAGTGCCGGAATTTCTCCGGTGCCGATTTATCTTCATTGGTACGCGAGGCAGGTGTGCGTGCATTGAAAAAGAAGTTCTTCAAGGGCAAGCAGATCAAAGAATTGGATGCTTCAGGATTCTACTCGGTAGAAGATGAGGCGCAAGACAAGCTTGACAGTGAAATTGTTGTCACTCTGGATGACTTCCGTGCTGCCCTCCACAACATCCATCCTAGTGTAAGCGACAGGGATAGACAAAAGTATGAGAAGCTTAACAAAAGAATGGGGTGGAGCATAATTGAACAGACCGAAGAGGAAAAGAAGGAAGAGGTTGCATAGATAGATTACGTAATGTAAATTAAGATAAAGTAATTCTATAAAAAGCTCTAGCGCTCCAAATTGTTAGCTTTTGAGTACTTGTATAAGCGATTTTGCGGACAGACAAACTTACTCAAGCTTAGACGCTTTTTTTTGAGAGAAGTGGGAGAAGCTTGGATGTCTCCTTCCTCATCAGAATCGTCAACACCTTCAAATAAATAGAGAAAAACGCTTATTTGTCCTTCTTCGACGATCCAGTAGTTCCTCCAATAGCTCTGATGATGTTGGTAGTGGAAATTGGAGCCAAGTATGTGGAAATGGCACTCTTTGCTCTAACGATACCATCTTTAATCAGCTGAGGCACGAGAGCTCCCTGGGGGCTGTACAAGAATTGATCCACTCTGACACTGAATCCTTGAACTACCAGTTGAGTGTACTTGCTCTGGTCATATCTTAACTTCAAGAATACCACCACGGTTGCGAAAAGCACAAGGTTCGTAATTGCATACACTGGGTACCGCAAGAGGTTGATCGGAGTCATGGGGATTGAGAACACAAAGCTGGTCAACAACAACAACTCTGAATTCGAGGCAATCACCAATGCAGGCTCATTGTAGCTCTTGGTGAAGCTATTGATGCGGCTGTTAATCTGTTGCTGCAACTGAATGCTGGTGAAGGGTAACACGGACAACACATTGTTTTGGAAGTAGGTCAAAACATGAAACAACGAGAAGATGGTAAACGAGTAGATCGAACCAGACAAAGGTTTCGTCACGTAGCTGGAAAGGTAAAACACAAGCGCCAACACAAAGTAATGGAAATTCTCATCTCTGATCAATCTCGTCTTCAAGGCACCCAAGTTTTTGAGTCCACCAAGTCCGAGTGGCTTCAAGTGCACACTGTACAAGATCACAGAGTATGTGAACAAGACGCTGAACAACGTGGACCGGTAGTAGTACAACGATGTGGAAAAGAATGACACAACATTGTAAAGGAAAAATGAAACTAACACTGAGACGTGTCCTAAAAACCAGTAGAATTGAAGACTTGTGAGGAGTGGGAAGAAGGAATCTGGTTTGAGCGATTTCTTTGGCGGCGGCTTGGCCGTGGTTGCTTCTTTGGAAGACATAGTCGCAGTGCAGGCGGGGAAGGGATGTGAAGTGGTTTCAAGGATTTAAGGAAACCAGCGGGTGTTATTGTTTGACGAATGCTGATTCTGAAGCAATCGAGGCTATGAAAATTCTTGATTCGGGCTTGTAGCCAAGGGGTCCAGAAGATTCGATAACGCGAGGTGATATATGCAGGTGATTGATACACACCTTGTGGTGGCTAGGGTCACCTAGCACATACGAGTTACGGGGCAGCTGTGGCTATTAATCGGAGAACAGGGGGGGGGTGCCCAATTGAGGGAAATTTGTGTTCGTTCTGTGTATGGAGGTATTTTAGGCTGATACTCTGGGATTTGGCGTGAGCATGCACGAAAGGTACAGATCGTGAGTATCTATCACATGTGAGTAGAGCTCGAGCTTTTAGTCCGCACTACATACTTTGGGAGAGCAGTTTTCGTGCTCATTTCCTACAGCGGTGATGTACGCAGAATTGCCCAGGATTCACGAAAGACAAGGAGAAACTCATAGAAATATGCCCCATAAACAGAATCACTCGTCCGTCCTACATATCACCAGTCCAACCATACTCCGTTCGCGTGTACAGCCCAGCAGCATTCGTGGTTTTGTTCGATTCCTGCATGCACACGCGCATATTGCAACCATAAATACTGGGCATAGCGAGCGACCACAGCAACCAAAACTCCTCCATACCAAGAAAGCTTGAGTGGATAATATTTTATCGAGGCTGTACCATTTTTTTCTCTCTCTTTCAGTACCAGTATATACAGACGGAATTGACGGGACTACTGACAGAAAGCCACAATGTTTTTCTTTTTAGTTGGATGTGAGTAGCATAGCGATACAATAACATTAAGGTAGAAGTTTAAAGGGGTTGTAGTGGAGTTTGGGAGCTGTGGCGAACCTTCTCAACCCCACCACCACGCGAAGCAGAGGATTCTCAACTTCCAAGCATACGATATTTCTAAGCCAGTTGAGCAGGACACGCAAATATGGGGTAGCACTTGGCCGAGTAATGACTTCTCCAGATAGCCTGATCTACACGAATGGATTTCGCAGCTGATTAAAGAAACACACACTATGGCCCACAAAAGACAAAAAATATAATAGAGAAGCCGCAATCTAGTCAAGAGGGACGTACTAACATACAGTCAAAGAGTTTAACAAGCCACTCAAAGATGTGGGAAACGTTGCATGTTACTGCAATAACTGCCATAACAACAGCGCACACGCTGTGAGAACAATCAACTGCGTGACGCTCTTTATGATTCCACTCCTACCATTTTACTTTGTGAAAAGATTAAAGTGTTCCATCTGTGGAGCGTCTGCTGATTTGAACAAGCAAACTGTGGATAGAATGAGACAGGGTCAGCCGGCAGCGATCGGTTAGCATGAGGGAATCAGGAGACGAACATGGTTAGGGAGAAGGAAGAGGAAGAGCGAAAAGTAACACGGAAACTTTGCATCCGGCTCGCCGAAAGAAGTCTAGACGTCGAACCCCCTTCCTCTCCCGTGGAAAACACGGGTGTTTAACAAAGTAGAGCAGTGTCAAATAGCAAGTAAAATGTAACTGAATCAAGCCACTTATCAAATGTGTAAGCACGTCACCGGGAAATGCGGTACATAGATAATATGCGGCTAGTGAAGGAAAAAGCGGCAGAAAGACGTTTGGCCGCGTTTAATGCGAGTAGACGAACACCGGGAAGAGGCTCCCCTCACCAGTCAAAAAAAAATGAATGATAACGGTGACTAGGCATCTACCCGTCCAGTTAAGGTTTAGAACTGTGTGGAAAGGTTACTTCGATTGCAAACCTACCTGAATGAGTCAAGATTCAAAAAAAGTGTGATCGCATCTGACACTCCACATTTCGCTTTTATCTTGTATGGCCACTATCACCGCATCATACTTCACAACGCGGTATTTTTTTATTCTTGTTCGTTTTCTTGCCGACCTTCTCTATAGAAAACGAAACTCAAATGTAGCAATGTATACTTGTAGAGGACCGATTGGCCAGAAGAGTAACGAATTTAGTGTCAGAGCTTGGTCGGTGAGGTTTCTGGGGTTCCTGCCACAACTACTCCACGGGGCTGCAAAGTGGGTTGCATATCCCGGCAGCAAAGTGAGCCGAATAGCAGTTGCGCGTTTAACTAGCCACCGCACATCACGCACTTTCCCCGTCCTCTATTCCCTGCTTGTATCCGATGACGTCCGACTTTTGCCAGGAAAATGCTCATGGTGCCATTATTCAGGACGGCTTACACCACATTATGCTGCATAGTAAGTTAAAGAAAAAAAAAAAATTCTACTCCGGTTGCAGCCGCGTCCCAAATGACCTGACCAAACGAGCGATGTTCCTGCAACTCTATTTTTTTTTTGCAGTCAAGCAAAGTTGAAGCTCCGCGCGAGCCGATCATGTTGCCCAATAGCTAACCAAAAACTCTGGCTCAAAAAAAGAAAAGATGACTATCGGCGTTGGAAAGAGGGAATAATCTAGAATGGGTACTCGGGTATGACATTACCGGAGACTCCACAATCCTACACCCCCCCTGGTTGATTTTCATGGATATATAAAGACATGAAGTGTGGGTGCAAAATGCAACTTTTTATTCTTACTCTCTACTAGTTTTGCATTGCACTAAACAAACAAAAGATACTCTCTAATAAAACAAAACATGACAAGCTTATTTGAATTAATCAAGCGTTCTGGAAACGAAGTACTTGAGATTAATCCTCCTTCGTCGTACATTGACATCCACCTCACCAATCACGGTTCCGATTGGCTCTGGGCTGCCTTCTCAGTATTCTCTGTCCTCACCCTCGTACATGCCTTTATCTTTGGTTTCAGTACATCTCAGAATAGAGTGTTGAAGAAGGCGCTCTTTGTTGCTCCGTTCATCACCAACTTTGTGTTGGCCATCGCTTATTTCACCTATGCTTCCGACTTGGGTTACACAGGAATTCCAGTTGAATTCCATCATGTCACCACTTCAAAGGGATTCGGAGTTAGACAAATCTTCTACGCCAGATACATTGGATGGTTCTTGGGTTGGCCATTTGTGTTGTACACACTCGAAGTTGCCACGCACACTCTCGACCTCTCATCAAAGGCAACAGCAGGCGAGACAGTGTCTGGTTTGATTGGAATTGCCTCAGGATTATTCACCAAGCTTTTCGCTACTGAAGTGTTTGTGTTGGGCTTGTTAATTGGATCTTTAATTGAATCCACTTACAAATGGGGTTATTTCACTTTTGCCGTATTTGGCCAGCTCTATGCATTCACCTTGATTGTCATCTCCCTTGCAGAGAACGCACGCTCATTCAACTCCAACAAGATTGTCACTCTCTTGATCTCGTTCCAGTTGCTTGTATGGATCTTATACCCAATCGCATGGGGTTTGAGTGAAGGTGGTAATGTTATCCAGCCAGACTCTGAGGCTGTCTTTTACGGTATTCTTGATGTGATCACCTTCTCCATAATTCCAACAATTTTGACCTTCATCAATGCTTCTGGATTAAACGAAAAGGTTATTCTTGACTTCACCTTTTCCAAGCCTCACTTCACCAGTGATAAGTTAGGTACATCTCCAAGAGCCAGCGGTGAGACTGCAGTTCCACACACTTCCGAGCCTGCAACTACTGAAGCTGCCACTGAGAGCGTCTGAAATCGATTTCAGATGAGCCTCCCTTTATAATTTCTCCCACCTTTCAACCCCTTCCATCCATTAATTAATCTTTCGGATAGGATGAGTAGGATGCACAACTAATCAACTTCCATTGTAGCATCTGAAGTCTTTAATCGTGATAACTTTTTTTTTTTTTCAATTTTAAATAGTGAAAATGATTCATCCACTGGAAGGAATCAGGCAATACATGAAGATTTTGAATTAATTTTGCTTTCTGTATGGAATGTTTGCGGATATGTATTAAACGAATAGATTACCTAATTGGAAGGAAACCGCTAAAAATTGATGAGCTTCATCGTGGCGTATCCAATGGATACAATGATAGCATATGCAATAATAGAACTTGGGACACCTCTGGTTATAAATGTCCCCACAGTTAAGTACGGTTTTCCAAAATCATCAGTCATACAAATTGCAGTGACATTGGGGAACCCAGAAGTCGGCAATCCCATCGCAGCTGAACACAACAAAGCACTGATCATGATAAGTAAATTTGGATGTGGCTCAGGCATGTTGTGACCAATCTCGCTAACTAACGGGATCACAATTAATGCGGCAACAGTGTGACTCACAAACGTTGCCATGGTCAATATGAGTAACCCAAAAGTTAATGTCACTCCAAAGAGCGACAATCCTTCTACTTCATGTTGGATTCCCTTTGCAATTGTGGTTAACAAACCTGACGAGGCTACGGCTTTCCCTAAAGCAGTGCCTCCCATAGCTAAGACAACAATATTCCAAGGATAGTTATTGAAGTCTTCAGTGGTGAGTAAACCAGTACCAAAAAATAAGATAATGGGCAATAATGCAATGATTCCCATTTCTCCAAAGATTCCCTCCAATCTTGACGCAACACACCAAAGGAAGATTGTACCAATAGAGACTCCGCTAATATACCATTGAACACTAGTGAATTTATCGTCAATGACTCTAATGGGCACCAAATGAGTGTTCTTCGAGTTACAATTGAAAGTGGTCAAAAGGAACACCCAAATTAACAATAAAGAAAAGAAGCACACTGGCAAAGCGATAACAAACCACTGGCCCCATGACGGTGGAGGATCCATAGCGCCAATTGCAACAATATTTTGAGGCGATGCAATGGGCAGGGCCATTCCTCCAACATTTGATGCTAATGCTATTCCCAATATTAATGCATTCGCAAACTGAGATTCTCTTGGTAAAGTCCTTAAAAGCGGTTGAATCAAAGAAAAGCACAAAACTGGTGCCGCAACATTTGACACCCACATGGAGGCAAATAATGCAACCCCCATAATTGTCAACAAAACGACCGAAGGGTTTGTGCCTGCCTTTGAGAGGATCCAAGTTGAAATTAATTTGGCGATGTGATACTTCGATAAAGCCGCAGCCAAAGTGAATCCACCCAAAAGTAGCAATATTACTGAGTTCCACATTGTGGAAAGGATATACTTGGACGAATTTGAGGCATCCATGGGCGAACCATCATCATTTTTGAGAATATTGCAACTTACGACAATCACAGGAATAATGAGCGACGTGACAAAAAGTGGGATTGTTTCAGTAGCCCAAAGTAAAGAAGCAACAATTAAGAGAGCAAAGCAATGTTGCTGTTCTCGGTCATCAAATATAGTTACGTTCATCAATATGAGGAAGATGATGGAAATGCAAACAGCCTTTAGTATTGTTGGGTTGCTTAACGTGAAGTTTAATGAAGTTGCCAGCTTTCCGGATGCTTTTTCATCTCCACCAGCTCCTGAACCACCTTTTCCGTCCCTTCCTCCTCTACCTGATGAACTGCCACCCGTAGCTGCCGCTCCATAAGTCTTCCTTTCCAATCCAATCATGTCTCGCCATACTGTATTCCTTTCCCAAACCACATGTTCTCTCAAATGGATTGAAAGTTCCTGCTTTGCGATTGCCAATCCTTCCTCGCCCTGGTGATTACAGATTAAGGCATAAAGCTCTGTGAGAGATTCGATATTGTCTTTGACCTTTTCTTCTGTGGATGGCTTAAAAATGTACGATTTCTCAGGTAACTCACTCAAGTAGTGGTCTTTGATGTTTGTGTTCAATGTCTTATCGAACTTCTTGCATGCCTTCTTGAAACCTGTTTGATTGAGTTCAATGTACGATTTTAATTCAGATAAGCTAGTGTATAGTCCAATGACTCTCTTCCGTAACAACACTCTATTTTCTGATAACAATATTAATTGCGGGGGTAAGTTGTCAACGTTGGACCAAACTGCTGAAACTTTCGGTGATTTGAGGTAGGTGTCAATGGATTTTGTATTTCTAAGGTCGCCAGATGTCAGCTCCTGGACATCCCTTAATCTGCTCGCTGAGGAAGATGGACCTGCACCTTGATCCTCATCGTCTTCATATTCCTCGTCGTCGTCTTCATATTGCGTATCGAAATCTGTCTGCCGGTTATCTGAGGTATCTGAACCGGCACGAGCACGGGAGCTGGCGTTACCCTTGGAGTTCTTCTGTGCAAGACTGAAACCATCCAAGTTGGAATCTACGCCTAAACTCAACTCGTTTTCAAAGCTTTCTATATCTGTTACCAACTCATCTATATTTTCAAAGATGAACTGCTCCTGGGTCTTGTAAAATGTGTCAATTCTCTTCAACTCTGCATCAAGGGCGGCCTCAAAGACAACTGTGGGGTCGTTACCCCCCAGACCAGCGTGACCAACGCCAGTAGCAGTGCCACCGGCACCGTATAAAAGAGAAGACTCGACGTCGTCTTCACGTTGACTTCTTAATTGATCTCTTTGAAGTGAGTAGATGAGCTTCTTCAACGTGGTGTACGCGATATACTTAGAAGACCATTCGGGTACAGCGTTGAACTGCAACGAGTGTGAGAACTTCATGATAAAAGACGGGGAGCCCTGAAGCCAGCTAGCGATAAAGCAAGGAAATACCAGGGATTTGACTAGCACGTAATCACCCAAAGGATATAAGAAGGGAAACAAAAGCAAGTGGAAAAGGAAATCAAATCTAAAATCGGAGCAACAGGTTGTATAGATACAAAAGCTTAATTAGAAGTGTCTAATTTCTATTAGTATGTATTTGAGTTTGGACACGACTCGTACAAGACCAATTTTTTTTGGCAGCAGCAAGATTGGCGTGTGGTGAGTCAGTGTGGGTACGATGCTTCGGTTTGTTGTAGTTTTCTCACCTTTTCACTGCTAACTGGGTCAGAGATCACTTACCCCCTTCTTATAAATCTGAGTTATCGTTTAAGGCAAGAGGTCTTATGACAATAACATGAACAGACGAACGAATTGCAATACAAAGAATGGGCAAAATATAGCACACTACACGTGTTGTGCGAGGTTAATTTCGCAGCTAAAGGAAAAAAGAGTGCGAGCTAATTGTAGCATAAGCTGTGATGACAGGCGGATGAAACAAAGCAGCGCGGGAGAGCTTGACAACCTACAAAGTCATTGTGAAACTAAACACGACGAACAGGCAAGCCAAGCAGCGATTGGGTGTCATATCATAGCTTTTGCTCATATTCACAACCATAGCATGCAGTAGAAAATACTACACTGTGGGAGAAGCGTTGTGTGGGTCTGTGAGACTGTCTAGGGCTCGCAGTGTAGTAGATCTATTTGCTCAAGAGAAATAAACCTGAACCCAAAAAAGACGACAAATAGGGCTAGCAATAATCTGATACACACGCGACAGCGATCACAAATGCGACAGCTATCACAAGAGAAGCGATATGCCTTTTTTGGACCGATAATGATATTTTGCACCCTGATACCGCGACAAGAAGCTGTGCGATTTCGATATGTTGACATAAATGCCTCGAATACATGCATGACGGGAAAAACCGGGGGGCAGCAGCAGACGCAGTTTCACATTGCCAAAATAGTGGTCGCAAGAACGCTACACATCACCTTGCAATGAACCAGTGACCAAAAATAGTCAATGAAAAGTGGTATGTGTGTACCAAGGCTTCTAAGCAACTCTCTGAAATGCAACATCTCAAATATGCAGCCGAAAAAGTTAAAAGCAAACTAACGTCATACTACATACAACCGAGAGTGGCCGGCAGAATTGGTTCCGGCTGCCTACTACTGAATTCGATGATGCTTGCAACACAAATGACCGTAGAAAAGTCAATTCGACCAAAGAACAGTTCAATCACATCGTTACACACTTTCTAGCTCCAAGTTTCCCCACCTCAACCGACAGTATGCACAGAAGATGCCACCACGCGAAAATCTTTCCGCTACAAGCTGTGCCCCACCAATAATTTTTTATCGCGCTATCTCCCCCGCTTAAAGGCTCAACATTGTCTCGATAATCGTGCTTTTTTGCCATCCAGGTGTGCATATACACCTAACTGAACAGCCTTGAAGTCCAGAGTTGAATGAATCGGATTTTTTCGGACTTAGCTTTCCTGTTTATATAGTCGCCTGTCTTCTTCACTCTTCGGAGATTTTTTTCGCCTCTAGTTCATGTCCTTTTGGATACAAGTCAACGAATTACTCACAGACTTTGTTTACAGTGCAGATCGCTTACTACAGGGCAAGGAACATTCAATATCAGCCGTAGCTTCTGCTCGTCCTCCGCCTTCCGTTTTCTCGCGAGTGTCATTATCGTCCATAGAAAGATACTGGAGAAGGTCATCCACTGAAGAGAAACAAATATTTATTGTCAGTTCCATTGCATTACTAACGGGCTACTATATACTATCGCCGACATTATTCCCCTCGCCTCCAATGTTTACCAAGAGACCAGATAAGCACACTACTGGCTTGATCAATCTCAGAAACGACTGTTTTGCAAATTCCTCGTTGCAGGCATATCTGTCGTTACCCAGCTTGACCGAGTATCTCAATGCATTTGTTGGCTCATATAATCGGGTCATGAGTTTGATTCCGCATGATAATACGCTCGAAAAGGAAATTGAAAAGGATGAAGCCAAAAGAGGTGTCCCCTTGCATATTGCGTTGGCCAAAATTGTGAAAAAGTTGCAAGAAACACAACTTACCTCAAGAACAGTAAGCGTGTGGACATTTTTACACACTTTGGAAGCTATATTCCACGCCAAAATCTCTCGATCCCAACACGACGCCCATGAATTAACCCAGTTAATCAATGAGACACTCGAAAATGAAAACTTGAGATTGCAAAAACTCGTGAAAAAAATTACCGATAAAGAGTACCATGGAATCAGTGAGGTGTTAAAAGAGCAAATCGATGCTATTGAGGTGCCTGAATTTCCCTTCAGCGGCCTTACATTAACCCATATGGTGTGTCTTACTTGTAAACACGTGAGTAAGCCTTCCTTCGTCCCATTCTCGATGTTAACTTTAAACACCCCGGAAAAGGTTGCAGCCGATTTGGAAAAGATGATTTTGGAAAACGAAAGCGAAACTATCGAGGGTTACCAGTGTTTGAAGTGCAGAATTGCCAAAATTGCTGAGAATGAAAAATACCGCAAAAAGAACAACCTTAAGGATAGTGTGGAACCAACGGCAAAGATTTCAGAGTTTACATCCAAAATCATTCAATTGAATGCGAGCCCGCAGCTTTGTATTAACGAAGACTTACCCAAAGAACTTGAAGAGTTTATTAAGTCTTATAGCAAAAACGGAGTCAAAATAAGTGATGTGACCTCAACCGTTTTGAGAAAGAACCAAATTTTGAAACCACCCAAGATTTTTGGAATTCATTTATCAAGATCAAGTTTTGATGGTGTATCCGTAACAAGAAATGCATGCAGAGTTGCATTCAAAGATCATTTGACATTATCTATTGGTAAAGAATACTCTAATGAGTTGCAGAAGTTTCAAAACAGTGACGAAGAGAGACCAATTCAATCCAAGGTATTGACTACAGACGTTAACGATATGGAAGATGAAGAGGTCCAGAGAGAAGATATCGACGAAAAGGGAGGAGAAGACGAAGAGGACGATGAAGTCACCAGTTCAAGTGCGACTGAAACGGATACAGACGGAACAACACTGACTGACGACACTGACGAGTTGCAAGGCGATGACGACGGTGATGACTCTTCTGTCACATCTGCTGAATCTGCTTCTGAGTCTGTTGCTACAACATCTACCTTGAGGGGGGCATCATCTGCCACTGGGGGAGCTCCTCTGGTATTCTCAACTCAGCCGCATGTGTCAGCGCAAACAACAAGAGTAGCTGAAACTTTAAACAATGCACCAATAACTGAAGATCAAACTGATAATTTGAAGGAGCATTTCAAAAGTTTCAAATTCAACGACAATGATGTTTACAAATACAAGCTCAAGGCCTTGATCAGACATCAAGGATCTCACACTCAAGGCCATTATGAATGCTACAAGAGAAAGCCTCTTTTCGTTAAAGATAAAGATGGTACTATATTCAAGCTCACACCAGAGATTGAAGAGGATATTGTTGGAGGCAGTAGCGACCTGCACTACAATGTTTCCATTGAAAAAGAAGGGGGCGTTGGAGGTGTTCAAGGAGGAAGTAGTAAGAAGAGCTCTGAGAGCCATGACTCTTCGCGTTCTGCTGCAACGGGAAGCTCGGGTGACGATGTCAAAGCTGGTGGTGGGCAATTCAGAAGGAAGTTTTCCACAATAATAGGTAGAAGGCCATCTGTGATTCAAGCTCAGACCCAAGATGCACACATTCAAGAAATCATAGATTCAGGATTACAAACACCGGCTGAGCTTCTTGTTGAAAAGCCAGAGCAAAACTATTTTACCGGCTTCAACGATCCTTTCAAAAACGCAGGTGGAAAAATTGATCCAGGAAAGAGCCTGAACAAAAAGGTCAAGATGACGAAGATTTCATCTTTGATCAAGACCCCTTACTGGAGAATTAGTGATTCACAAATTAGTGAGGTTTCAAAGGGATCCGTGCTTTTTGAGACAGCTACTGCCTATATGCTTTACTATGAAAGGGTTGATAGGAAGCAGATTAAGGGAGCATAAGAAAACAATTAACCATTCGACCATCACATGTGTATTAGAGTATAATAGAAGTAATAATAACATTTAAGTAACCGCGAACTTGCACTTTTTTTTTTTTGCATCTCTCTGCGTATATTAGTAAACAGAAGTCGTGTAGAACAGCCTTATAGATAGACCATCTTTTCTGGACCGCTACTACACAACTACAACCAAATTCGCTTTCGAGCCCATGAGTGATAGCCGAGCTAATACTTTATTTCCCGCTCCGGGTTCTGCTCAACGACTGTCCATGTCGACCTTGAAGCCTGGATCAACGCTCAACCCACTGAATGCACAAAGACAGAGACAAAAGGTTGTACTAGCACCAGGTCATTCTCCACTTGACTGGGCAGAATTGAACAATACCAAACCCATACATGAGCTCCGTGGAATGAGTCCCGGTGCACCACCCCCGGTGTACGTACAAGTCACCAAAGACGAACTAAAGCAGCATAAATCAAGACAGGATTGCTGGACATGCATAAATGGGAAAGTATTCAACATCACTCCATATGTAGATTTCCACCCAGGGGGACCGGAAGAAATAATGAAATGTGCCGGAAGAGATGGAACTACCTTGTTTAATAAGTATCACCCATGGGTCAGTGCTGACCGAATGCTTGAAAACTGCTTGGTAGGTAAGTTTGTCACGGAGAGGTAGAATGATGATATTTATTAATAGATTAATCCAGTAATGATGACGCTATGATTTATGCTTTCTATCGATAGACCTCAGTCTCGATAGACCTCAGTATCGATAATGAGACTGTCTAGTTGCCAATCGTGTTCCTCTGTAGGTATTTCGTCCAATAACTGTTGCTTCAAACCTATGCCAATTATATAAGGAGATTTTTGAAACTTTGTCTGGTGGGCTGTGAGAAACTCATCGTAGAAGCCAGCACCGTGACCAAGTCTCTTTCTACTTTTCGAAAACGCTACACCAGGTACCACTATCACGTCAAGTCCGTCCTCAGTCTCAAACAAATCTTTTCCATCAACCGGCTCCAAGAGATGGTAATTGCCTTGAGGCTGGAGCTGTAAAACAGCTTCAAAAGATGGCACTTCCAACATCTGTAAATGATTCTTCTTTCTGCCAGCACTCCCAGATTTGGTCAGAGACTTGTAGATACACTTTGGTAAGTAGAGTTTTCTATTGGATAAATAGCAATCCTCAATGATGGGTAGAGTTTTCACTTCCATAGTCGGCATATTCATGTACAATGCAACACTTCTTGCATTGGAATATTCAGGAATGCCCCTTAGCGCATTGTAAATATTAGAAGATTGTCGGTTGATTTCCTGTTGGCTTATCAACTTGAGTTCATCCTTTACAACTTTACGTAGTTGCTTCTTCGAGAGCATTGTCTCATCTGGCACCTAAGTAACTCGTAAAGATTGTTTTTACAGAGCTTAAATTTTCCTAGCGCGGAGAGTAATACTACAATGGACTAAAAAGCTAAGTAGCTTCAATTGTATCATGAGTAACCTATTCGCTAACCGCAATGACTTTTTCATCAAATCTGACTGATTTCCTTCTCTCTCCGTTGTAATCTGTTGGAATTTCTAATTCAATTCCGTCACCTGCTTCTTCTTTTGCGCTGTTCAACATGGCTCTGATTCCAGCCTTATCTTTTAATCCTGCAGAACTGGACTTTCTACGTTGTTGTTGTTGTAAATCGTCTTTACACTTTTGACATCCACAGCTGAACCCCCAGTTCACTCTGAGTTCGCGCTGACGTTGCTGCACTGTATGAGCGGGGTTCACATAAGTGGTAGTCAACTCTTCTCCAGCTCTAATATCCCTTGCGGCAATCACTTTCAACCCATCGGCTCTCTTTGAAATTGATGTTTCGACACTTGTGTTTGGATCACAGTTGTGGTTCAAGTGAGACTGGGTGAGGTACACACAAGAATCCAAGTTATTGATGTTATAAGTTCCCATCATGTACATGAACTCCTCATAGGAAATGTCCCCAGATTCGGCCGCAACTGGGAACACTTTAGCAAACTTTGCAAAGCCTTCTTTCCAAAGAGCTTCTTGCTGCTCTTCCACGAATAGAGCACCACCGGAGAAAGTGTCGAATGAGCCAGCAGAAGAGTTAATCGCCTTATATCTCGTTGCCTGTGAAACTCTTGCCATAGCTTTAAACTGCTTTCCCTTTACCCCTGTCTTGTCCGAAATGATGCAGGCATAAATAATAGCAATTGCGTATAAGGCATTCCATTGTTCTTTTTCGGCATACTCCCGGAGGTCCAAAAATGCGTTAGCATCTATGGCTTTCTTTTTGTTGCTACTTCCTCTAGCATTTGGATTGAATACATTGTGATTTAAAACAGCATGTAACTCGTCAGCCTTCTTGCAAGATTGTGAACACCACAACTCAGGGCAGATATTACAATCTAAACCTTTCAATACTGAAACACCGGCATGAGCAGAGTTTTGCTCTACAAGCTTCCCACAATAAGTGCATGCCTTTCCTGCTTTTATCAACTTCATCTTAGACAACGGAGGGACATTGAAGAGTTGAGTTTCTTCAAAGATAACCTCTCCCTTTTCTATCTTTGTCTTCGCATATAAGCCCTTGCCCCGTTTCGAGGTCAAGACAATATGCACTTTAGGTGGTAGCACAATGTCTGGGGTGTATATGGACTTGATCTCATTCGCGTAGCTGAACTGATCTTGGGAGCCACCAGTAGTAAGCAAGCCAAACTTTTTTAACAAAGTCTTGACTCTCTTCTCAGATACTGACCAGTTTGGGTTCTCTGCCTTGACTATTCCATGTAGTTTCCCTACTCCTAATGACTCAGTCGATGGGTCTTGTTTCCAAATTGAGATCACGGCATCGACGATTTGGCGCTCGTGGGGAACAATTGGCTCACTCAGTTTTTCTTCATAATCATTAATCGTTAGCACTTCTGTTTTTTGAACAGGTATTTCTGGTCCAGTCATATTCCTTATATAACGTGAAGTGGATCTTCTATTGCAAGGTTTGGATAGACTGAGATGCCCGCTTCTTTTTCGAGAAAAAAAAAGTTCGACTACTTATATCATTCAACGCACGCGATCATCAAGCCCAAAAAATATGGACAGTATGGATAGCATGGCAAAATGATATGAATAATAAATTAGATATATGGTTCCTCTGTGAGAGGAATATAAGAGCGTTTTGTATTTCATAAATATTCCTTTCATTAAATTCACGTTACAACGGCCACCACTTCGACTCACTCTTTTTCAACCCTTTCAGTTCTCGACCTGTGTCAACCAATAATGCATCGCTTTGAACTAAAAGTTTACCATCTTGCGACTCAATAACGGCCTGTAAAGTAATTTCTTTCCCTTTGGGCTCGACATTATTCGATGGTTTTGTCTTAATAACTAAGAATTGATTCGCAAAACTAGGATATCTGTACGATATAGTCAAGTTCTCAACTTTGAAGTCACCTTTCACGTTTGATGTGGTTGATTTCGAAAGCGAAGCATTTCGCTTGAAAGTCTCATTCAACAAAGTTGCCAAGATACCTCCATGAACCAATAGAGGGTAGCCGCAAAGTCGGTAGCCAACATGAACTATGGTGACACCCTCGTCTGTGTCTGTGTTATGGAATATAACTGGCTCAATTGCTATTCCACCTTTTTGAGCAAGTGTATTATTAGTGAGAGCAGGCTCAGAGTATGCTTCTTCCTTTTTGGTCCTACTCTTTGGAGGAACACTATCGAGAACATTACGATCCAAATTCTCCCAAGAACTCATTTGAACCCAGTTCTCCCCAGGCTTCGGGTGGGCCAATGCCTCATAAATTGGAAGATGTTTCAACTCATATATTAACTTCAACCTTGAAGCATTGTTGTCTTGCGAAGTATCAGTAAGGCTTTCGTAAATATCAAAGAGAGATTCATTGTAAGCAAAATAGGAACCAAGTAGAGCAAACACAGTAGTTGTTCTCCAATTGAACCAAGACCTGTGTGCTCTTTTAGGTAAGTGATCAAAGGGAGAGTCATGTTCACCGCGAGTCGCCAACTTTCTCGTGTTCAATAAACTTCTGCAAGCGAACGTATTCCTCCCCGATGAAAGACGAGCAGCCTTCGTGGATAATTTTCCGGTTATCATGTGAGAATATCGCATTAGAATGACTGGGTTGATAGCTACGTAGCTTGGTGCTTTATTACTTAGATATGGATTTTCACCCCTGCACGACATTGGTTGCGAAATCAACCCAAACATGGATGCTGCTTTTTTTTCAAACACCCACAGGGAGATCAGCCTTGGATAATGCGCATATATGTTACATATACATGCTAATTCCAGATAATTTGTGGTATGAGTTCGTCTTTCAATGTATTACTAAGAAAATGCAGTGGAATCTCAAATTCAATCTCCTATCTTGCAAGCTGACGAAAAACTTCTCGTAAATAATATATATCACTTTAAGTACATAGTCGAGACAAATTATTACTTATTCAAACACTGAAATGGCATGTAAACTTGTACCGAAGACAACTTCATATCGAAAAAAACATCAAGACTCATATATATAATACAACAATGTAACTATCATCCTTCAGTATAAATTCTTTCCCCAAATGGCTAAAAGGGGTGAAACCAACTGAATACATTAAAAATATATTTACAAGCAAACGGACACAGACTTTAAATTCAGGTATGAAAACATCCTAACACATGAAAAAAAATGCTATACGAAAAGGATTCTGCCGATACAAGTGAGAGGAATACTTAAACCATGCAAGAACCAACAGCCCATATAACCACATCATTGATGGAAAACATAGACAAATCCATTCATGCCTGACAGGTGGCTGCGCAATATATTATAACTCAAACATGAAAAATCTAACTATATCCAACTGCTGTTGACATGGATCCCCCCCCCACTTGAAAGCTCTCTCTCTTGAATATTCGGATACTTGCTACTACCAACAAGTTCTGCACTAGACCTCGCTGTACCAAATATTACACCAGAGACTTCGCTACTGGGTATTTCATTGAATATATCACATAACTTGGAACATAAACCCAGGACAGTAGAAAACCAAAACCAAAATGCAAGGAGATAGAAAACAAAATATTAAATCCACTACAATCCATGGAATTATCTGAACCATTTCTAAGACACAATATTCCAGCAGAACCTGGTTATCTGACTAAAAACATGTTATATTACGCCAATTGAATCGATACCATGCTTCCGAGACGAAATTAAAGCATAACCTTCTACAACACAACAACATCCGGTTATACTGCCACTAATATTCTCAAGATGAGTTGTAGTAGCAACAATTACAATATTCTGTATGTCTGAAGATATAGGGATATTCCACTACATCCTTGCTTTTAATAAATAGAAATAATTGCCCTTCAATACACAACGCTTGATCTTAGCTCCAACAATACTGTAACCACGAACTTGTAACTAGATACAATTTACAACATAAACAAAAGACAAATACAACATAGCTATATATTTGCTGAGCATAGAAAGAGATGCTTGCATTCCTCAACTTAATCCAAAACCTACTTCTTAAATAATCAAACTGATGCATATACATACCAGGGTAGCGCGTAACGACATCTTGACTTGCAAAGTGGGTGCTGACCTCAATATATTTTCGTGAAAGAAATATAGATCTCATCCATGAATCGTAAAGTATGGAGAAAGACAATTGCAATACCCGGAGAGTTAACATTCCAATAAGAAAAGGGTGTATATGCATGATTTTCCACAAATATACCTGCGTCACTACTCTCTAGTGCAAAATACAGACACAGTGGGATCGCAGTAAGCCTCAAGAATGGAAGACTTACTTAATGCAGATAGTGCTCATAGTATAAGGGTAATAATAATGTTGTTTTCACCAGGCTCTAATGCAATGAATGCATGAAGCATAGAATGTGATTGTCACAGAACAATAACTTATTAATTGTGGAAGAGTTTTACCACATCACCTGCTTGTTCATCGTATCAAAGCAAAAGCCTACCTTGGATTCTTCTTATAAGAACATGTAGTTTGCGAAAATGATTTAGAATTACATTTGTGAAGAACATGTAACTACATACGTGAAGCATTTAAACTGAATTTCAACATCTCGAGTCTCTTGATGAGTACAAATTCATTATTGTATGTAGTCCCATAGTGCATGCTAGTAGAAGTTCTTTATATTTCATTGTAGTTCTACCTTTAATTGATTCTAGTCGGTATGCATGTTCACTCAGTTTTTATATTCTTATTGTCCCGCCTTATTTAGTTCTCTATCTAATGATGATATTATATCTATGAAGGCGTGCTAAGTAAGTCCCGTTATTGGAATTGTTAAGACGTGTATATGTGCAATGATGATAATGATGTGACCTTTATTGTAAGATATTTTGATTAATAGTTTTTGTGAACCCCCGATGCTATGAATGCGTGTTTTTCTGGTAGTCTTCTTGAAATATGATGTACCATCTTGTTTAGCTTTGGACTTATTATATCCACCCTATCCATGTGTTAACGCCAAGTAGTCATTCTGACAATGTGGTTTTGCCTTCCTCTTTTATCACGTTTGTTCTCTTAGGTGAGTCTGCTACGATGAGCACCACATACATCTATCTAGTAGGAATAGTTTCGCATTGGAGCGGAGCCTTCTTTGTAGTCTTGTCGTAGTGGCGTGTTTTGGAGACGTAGTGGATGCTGAGTTAAAGAGCTTTCTGACCCCTCAACAAGACGATTATGATACTTTAGTTGCTTCCTTTTTCTTGTCCTTAATAGTCTGTTGCTACTTCTTTTTCGGTGTCATCTGAAGTGATATGCCTGCTGGTGCACTAGAAATATAGCATATGTATTTTTAGTATACATATGTAGAGGAGTAGGTGTATATGAAATGACGGCCTCTCTGGAACAGAAATGCAGAAATGCTATTATTGGGGACACTGGCCAACCTATGTTGTAGGTTAAGTTCTTTGTCTGAATGCGATCATAGGTTGCAAGCGATCTTTTTTGTAAGAGCTCGAGAAGTCTTCCCTTCTCAATGATGAGCAGACATGTTATTATAGGCAACAGTAAATTAGCACCCGTTATTCCTTTCAACATCAGTGAGTATCTTTACCAGATTTATATTGGTGCTGCGATAGTAATTGACGTTGGATGTGATTGTATCAACCTCGAGAGACTTGGTATATTTGATCGTGTCTACAGATTTATTTTATAAGAGTTTTCTTTTTTAGGCTTCATCATCATTTCTCGATGGTCTACCATGACTTTATAGCTTACTATTACCTGTAGAGGATTATATAGTATCATACGTAATATTTCTCCAAAGTTGTTATTTTGATGCTATTTTGTAAGTTTGATATCGGGAGATCCCTCGAGTATTCAGTCTTGCTCTAGCAATATAACTATTTTTGGAAAAGCTGTAGAAGTATGGCTATGGGTACCACTTTCTGCTTTATTTGCATTCTATTCTATGTATTGTGCGTGCGTAGAAGGCGATAGAGTTGTAAAGCGATTCATTGTTCCTGTCATGAGAATGCATTTCACATCTATATATAAGATTCTAGTTCGTTTTATGATAAATATTCGATTTTTTGCAGCAAGTTGCTTAGTAGAACCCTTGAGCCTTCAAGTAGTCGACTATATTTGAAATAGTGCCAGTAATATCGTAATCTAAATTTCCAGACGCCTTGGACAACGCAAAGACAGACTCAGATGGCTCATTACCGTCAACAACAACAGAAAGTGTGTTTCCGGAACCAACAGCCTCGGAAACTTCAGAAGAGTCTGATCCGGTAGTATAGATTACCCCAGAACCTGCTTTGACCAATTCGTTGACAATAAAAGGGTTGGCTTCAGATTCACTTAATTTGGTGATACGACGCTCACCTGAAAACTGGTTCAAGGTTGATTGTAAAGCATGAGCAAGGAACTCACCCTGTTCGGCATTCGCACCGGTACCCTTGATAATAATAACAAAGCCTTGCTTAGGTCTAGGAGGATTCGTTTCTCTTAAGATTTTAACTACCTCAGGGTAAGAGAACCATTCTGGGATCTCAGTACCGTCTCTCAAGCTTTGTCTTAATTCAGTTCCTGAGATGTTTGCAGTCTTGACCTTAGAGGTATCAATAGTATCAATTGGAGCATATCTGTCTTCATCAGGTAAGTACGTTACCATTCTGAATGGAACAATCTTGACTGCTAATTCTTCCTTGTACAGTTCTAACAATTCTTGAGCGTCATATGGTCCGTAGAAGTCAACACCCTTAGAGTTTTTACCAGGACCTGCGTGGTCTCTACCAACGATGAAGTGGTCAACACCATAGTTCGTTCTGATTAATGCATGCCACAAGGCTTCACGGTCCCCAGACATTCTCATGGCCAATGGCAATAAAGACAAAGTTGCCAATCCTTCTGGGAACTTCTTCAACACAGTTTGGTATACTTTGACTCTGGTGTGATGGTCAATGTCACCTGGTTTAGTCAAACCCACCACTGGGTGGATCAAGATATGACCAGTTTCACCAATGTCCTTGGCAGCACGAACAGTTAATTCACGATGAGCTCTGTGCATTGGGTTACGAGTTTGGAAAGCAACAACATTTTGATCGCCCCATCCAAGCTTGCTGAACTCTTTTCTCAATTCGGTTGGTGTTTTACGGAATTCGACATAATCGTAGTGCTTTGGGTAATCAATACCTTGAAGAGAACCTCCAAGGTAGTAGTCACCTGCTGTTTCATTCAAGTATCTGATAGCAGGGTGCTCAGGGTCTCCTCTGAAGACCTTTTCAGCCTCTTCCTTCTTGTTTGGCTTGTAAATAGACTCCAAGGTGATGATGGCTAATGGTCTTTTATCTCTCAAGTCAGTGAGGACAATTCTGTCTCCAACTTTGTAAGATTTTGCAACTTCTTCAGATACATCTAAAGTGATTGGAATAGACCACAACAATCCCTTACCGTTTGCAGTTACTGAAGTCAATCTCAAATCATTGACAACAGACTTGTAGTCATCCTCGTTCAAAAATCCGGTCAATGGCGAAAACCCACCGTTCAAGATCAATTCCAAGTCGCACAATTGTCTTGCAGTCAAAGTGTAACTTGGCAAAGTTGCGGCTTCCTGCAAAAGCTCGGAGCGAATGTTGGCATCACGAATGATTAAATCCTGGAGTTTTCCTCCATGTGGGGCTGGACTGGGCATTATGAAATGGAAAATATAGGGCTTTGACCTTACTACCTAAGTAACAAAAGTCATGTAAGGCATGTTCATCAAGTAGGTACTACAAAGTAAATATATACTGAAAATTTTAGAATGGTCATATCATATCATTGCACGTGATGTTGCTGCTTAGGTATGTTTTTTTATTTATCGAGGAAGACTTTGGGTGCGTGGGCGTGCGACTCCGTGTGGTTCATATGGGTGGCATCTGCATACAATGGCAGAACTACAAGAAGTAAATAGGTTGAAAGGGTGATACTGATGTCTTCTGACGGTAGGAAGTGCTCATCAAGATAGCAAAGTGTGGGGGTGTGGCTACTCTGAGCACTTCAGGATGCTTGGCATGGTAGAGCACATACTGTGGACATTCATTGTACTTTTGCCCAGACAGAAACGTAACCAAGCCCCGTTGAAAAAAGCTTGACTTGACTCTTTTTGCAGCATATATATGGTGGAAGATAGCCAAAGAGGTTGCAACATATTTTTCGCTGTATGCTGCAGAATCCAAGCTTATCGCACCATGTCACATGATTTTTTTGACACTGAAAATTCAATACTCGAGGTCCAACCCGGTTACGGGCCGTTTTGCTGAAAAACAGAAAGACAGGAGCATACTCCGTAGCTCACTTATATCAGGTCTGACCTTGAGAATTCGTATTTTATCACCTGCATGCCAAAACAATATTAGTTGAAAAATACCGAGTGCTCTTAGTAACTCGATATCTAGTATTCTTGCTTTAACAATAGACATACTGGTTCGGTTAGGGTGCAATCGTATTTGCTTCCTCGTGCACCAAGCAAAAGCCTTAGTTAGTCACTACTATGTGTGAGTGTCGGCATTTCTAATAAAGAACTTATCAAATAATAAACCTAGAAAATCAGAAAAGATATCATCGAGTGAATTTTGCATCAAGAAGCTCTTCAGGTACTCAGAGGTTGAAAATTCGCTAATGCTTTTTCACCCATTTTCAACTTTCACTTTGCAACCAACAAATTGTTGGTGGCACGTGACCCCACACGTTTCGCAACGCATCTCTCGGTAGCATAAGCACGTGTTTGCTACAGGAGTAAGCACCCAAAAGAGGCTATTGCATCGAAACCTTTAAATAGGCCAAGTCAGAGAATTTACTGTTATGCGAGAAACCACAACAAATGACACGTCGAACGGAGTCCATCTCCCCGTGGAACCTGTTTTCGAGACAAACCCCTCTTTTTCTAGCTGTTGTACTTCGAAGAACACTTTGTTGCCTCACGTATATGTTTGTCCATAATGCATGGGTCGCGAGCGATGTACGAAGTGCTGTTACGATACAATAGATCCACCCCCACGCATCTCGGAGACGACACCGTCAAACATGCCTTCCACCCCACCTACATATGTAGGAGTCGGAGTTGTGCATCGGTATGGGGGCTCGCACGAACGCTTAATCCCCCACATTATAATCCCCCACGTTATACACCCCACAGGATTCAAGAAAAAAGCGTTCGTGTAGGCGAAGAAAATACATTTGTTGGCAATAAAAATCCTACAGAGTGGAATCAGCAAGCGGAAGTTTCAATAGCCGACATTGTATCATGCTTTAGAATACAGCCAGAACTAAAGTTCTAGGAGAGATAGAGCGCACGACAGTTTCGCCCAAGTCATTGGCCGTCCCGTATTTGCTAATTTTACTAAAAAAAAAAATATGAAAGCCCGCAAAAGTCTAGATTGAGAGCACAACTGACTGTAAAGGCTTACTAAAATGTAGTCGAAAAAAAAAAAAATTTGGACTATTACTAACATTTTCGCAGGGTGTCCGATTCGGTTCTCACACTTCCGAGCGCGCAAGGGCGAGCACTTATAAAGCTTGCCCCACCTGCTTTTCTAATCTATTCACCCACCAATTTTTCCTCCAACTCTTGTATCTCTACTTGAAACATAATAATAAACACAAAATGGCTGTTACTCCTACGTATGTATCTTGGATATTAGTGCTTATTGGCTACTAGGTGCTGCAATTGGGTAATTGTTCCTTTGTTTCCCCACTGATTTCGGAGCTCGGTATAAATTTTCCAACAAAAAACTATAAAAAAGAAAGTCCTCCGCTCACCCTGAATTTCATTACCTCCATCCCAAGACCAATTTAGTTGAGAGATCTTGTGTTGTAAATTCAATTGACCGAATTGAAGGCGAAGCATCACTCCCGAGAGAGGCAGCAAAGCATAAGCACCTGTCATATTTTTCACACACAGCCATGTCAGCCATCTCCTCTGCCGATCGCCTTGCGACTATTGCAGGCCATTTGACGCCCTCTCCATGTTCCTCTACTAACAAACCTAGTGGTGATATTGGTTTGATCGGTTTGGCCGTCATGGGTCAAAACTTGATCTTGAACGCTGCTGACCACGGCTTCACCGTTGTTGCTTACAACAGAACAGTTTCTAAGGTTGACGACTTCTTGGACAACGAAGCCAAGGGTAAGTCTATCATTGGTGCTCACTCCATTGAGGAATTAGTCGCCAACTTGAAGAGACCAAGAAGAATCATTCTCCTCGTCAAGGCTGGTAAGCCAGTTGACGCATTCATTGAGCAATTGCTCCCTCACCTCGACCAAGGTGACATCATCATTGACGGTGGTAACTCCCACTTCCCAGACACCAACCGTCGTTTCGAGGAATTGAAGGCCAAGGGAATCTTGTTTGTCGGTTCCGGTGTTTCCGGAGGTGAGGAAGGTGCTCGTTACGGTCCATCTTTGATGCCAGGTGGTGCTCCAGAGGCTTGGCCACACATCAAGGACATTTTCCAGTCCATTTCCGCTAAGGCTGACGGTGAGCCATGTTGTGACTGGGTCGGTGATGCCGGTGCCGGTCACTACGTCAAGATGGTGCACAACGGTATTGAATACGGTGACATGCAGTTGATTTGTGAAGCTTACGACCTCTTGAAGCGTGTTGGTAAGTTCACTGATAAGGAAATTGGTGACGTTTTCGCCAAGTGGAACAAGGGAGTTTTGGACTCTTTCTTGATTGAAATCACCAGAGACATCTTGTACTTCAACGATCCAACTGACGGAACTCCATTGTTGGAGAAGATCTTGGACACTGCCGGTCAAAAGGGTACTGGTAAGTGGACTGCTATCAATGCCTTGGACTTGGGTATGCCAGTTACTTTGATTGGTGAAGCTGTCTTCTCCAGATGCTTGTCTGCTATTAAGGGCGAGAGAACTAGAGCCTCCAAGGTGTTGTCTGGTCCATCTGTCGAGGGCGAGTCTCCAATCACCGACAGAGAAAAGTTTGTTGATGACTTGGAACAGGCCCTTTACGCTTCCAAGATTATTTCTTATGCTCAGGGTTTCATGCTCATCAGAGAAGCTGCCAAGGAGTACGGCTGGAAGTTGAACAACCCAGCCATTGCTCTCATGTGGAGAGGAGGATGCATCATCAGATCCGTCTTCTTGGGTGAAATCACATCTGCTTACAGACAGCACCCAGACTTGGAGAACTTGTTGTTCCACCCATTCTTCAACGAAGCTATTGCCAAGGCCCAAAAGGGATGGAGATCATCTGTTGCTAAGGCCATTGAATACGGTGTCCCATCTCCAGCTTTCTCTACCGCTTTGGCTTTCTACGATGGTTACAGATCTGAAACCTTGCCAGCCAACTTGTTGCAAGCTCAGAGAGATTACTTCGGTGCCCACACTTTCCAGGTGTTACCAGGTAAGGAGAACGATTTCTTGAAGAAGGACCAATGGATCCACGTCAACTGGACTGGTAGAGGTGGTAACATTTCTGCCTCCACCTACGATGCTTAAGTGATACTGGCGCTCCATAGGGTGTTTAGGTTAGGTTACGTATAGTAATGTTTTAAGATCCGTATACAGACGACGAAATGAGTAAATTGATCATGCCAGTGGGTTGGTGTGGAAAATCTGCCAAGAGCAATACCCATTTCTTGATGTGAAATATTCAAACTAATACATATATTGAGAAATAAATATACATCTCTCCAGATTAGTGCATTGACTTGCAAAGCGACATGATAATAATGGTAAATAATATGTTTTACAAAAGAAATCTGTCTATAAAAGAGAGCCTCCAAACTTCATCCGAGTTTAGTTCTTAAGTGGGTCTCTCTTTTTCCATTGGAGAATCAAATCATCCTTTGGGAAAATGGTTGCGAAAACCTTGATCTCTTCGGATAAAGGAGTCACATGATGATGCAAGTCTGCGTTCATCAAGAACTTACCGAGCATTCCTGTGAACAACATTAACACGTAGTTCTTACCCAAGCACACGTGCTGCCCTACACCAAAAACCAACCAGTTACGGTTGGTCATGCTTAAGGTAGGGTTTTCCCATCTTTCTGGCTTGAAAGTGTCTGGTTCTGGGTATACTTCAGGGTCGTGTAATGCAGGGTATAATGTAGGAATGATCATGGATCCCTTGGGGGCAGTATAATCTTCAGTAACTGGGAACGCTTGCTTCACCACGTAAGGCACCATGATGACTGGAGGACGGTATCTCAAGGTCTCTTTGACAACACTGTTTGTGTAGGTCATCTCGTTGATCAAGTCCAAAGTTAAACGTTGGTTTGGGTTGTTGTTACGAACTCTCAATTGCTCTTCTCTAATCTTCGCGGTGATGTCTGGGCGATCGGCAACAATCTGGAATAACCAACATGCCAAAGAAGAAGAAGCATCCTGAGAAGCGAAAAGGAAGGTGAAGATGGCTTCAGAAATCTCTCTGTTTGAGAATTCACGGACGAGAGTCTTCATGTCAGGGTCATCAGACTTCTTCTCCTTTGCCTCCTTCATCAAGTAAATCCATTCATCCATAACACATGTAGGCTCACCATTCTCTTCGTTGATAAATTTCTTTGACATTGCGGCACACTTTTCGAAAACCTTCATTGTCTCATCGGCAATCTTTTGTCCGTACCAAGTCTTGGTGTATGGGATGATGATTGGGAAGTTTACAAGTTCCAAAGCGGCAGTTATTCTGTAGTAGTCGTCTGCAATCAATTTGATTTGTTCTTCAGTGATCCAGTCTCCACAGAAAGTTCTAAGTGACAAGGCACACAATAATTCTCTGAATTCAGGGAAAAATTCTCTTTTATCGTTGTATGAAGTGAATTTTTCCAAATAAAGGTCCATGTACTTTTCCTGAACTGGGATGTAAATCTCCAACGCTTTCTGTGAGAACAACCCATGAAGTGATTTTCTGTAGTCCGAGTGGGCCTTACCATCTAAAAATACCCAGTTGGTAGGCCTTAAGATTTTGTGGGCCACATCAACGACACAGGGCTTCACGTATTTTGGAGATGATAAAATTTTACGAGCCAAATCTCTAGAAGACGCGATAACGACAAACTTATGGAAAATAGACACACACGACAAAGGGCCAGAGTCCCACTTGGCCTTGTACTCTTCGAACTTTGGGTCCAAAGACTCCAAGAAGGGACCGATAACTGGCCAGATCTTGAAACTGGGACCAGCAATGGAACCTTTACGAATCTGGTACATCACCTGGTCGTATGACAATGCCAACACTAAAAGGGTTACAATAATCTGGAGCCAGGAAATCCCACTGACAAATTCCTGGGCTCTCACCAGGAATGACTCCTTGAGAAGGGGAGTGGTAGCATTCAATCCTAAACTCATGGTTGAAGTAACGAATGTGACTGGAATGAAGAGAAAAGACGAAAAAAAAAAGAGAAGGAAAAAATTAGTACTGCTACTCAAAACATACACCGGGAACGAGCGCATATAAACCTAGCCATTTCTTTTTTTTTTTTTTTTAGGCGGCTCTTCACGTGCCTTTGTGTAACTTATAAACGATCGTATAAGGGATAGCTCGGGAGTGGGCGATGGGCAATAGGAGCCCAAACCAGTGCCTTTTGACTCAGTACCTACTTTTAGAGACTCTACCAGAAGCGCATAGTGCTGTAAAAGATATATGGAGACTTTTGGGGGTGTTAGTGATATGAGCCTGAACAAGTCTTGGTGCTCGTAAAAGGGTCCTCTTCAGTTAGAACTTTTTTCGGATTTATTTTTCGCTGCTGTTCCAGTCGACGTGGGGCGATTGTAAAATACGCGGTCGCGACTGGGCTGCTGTTGCACGGCCGATAAAGTCCGTAGACTCACCTGATACAACAAAGGTGGCTAGTAAGGTACTACGACGCAAAGACGGTGTTGTTTCGTGCTGTTGTCAAAAGAATGACCATATGCGAGTAGACCGCTTTGTGCCTCTTGAATAAACAAAGCCTAAAGTAAGCTTCAGCGAAGTGATTTATCGGTACACATGTACGCTATACGAGCATTTCCGCAGAAAGAGGTGTCGAAGTCACTGTTCTTCTGCTGGGTTGTTCAAACTGTCACGTTTGCTCGGGTCTGATCTGATCATCAGTTCGTGGGTCTTAATGTGACTTGAGTACGAGTTCTCGTATTCACATGGTCTCTGATGGCTGCAAAAAAAAATCGTACAGCTTGCAGTGTATAAACCACCACAGTTTTATATCCAAAAAGACAGAAGCAAGATAAATATATACAACGGCTGGTATTAAAGAGCATTTGGGCGTGTTTGTTACTTTACTCAAAAACAGGCACACTGTCAGCCACTTGGACAAGATCTCGCAAAGGGAACTACATTTCGCGGGATGGCCATAGTAAAAACGGACACAATAACATCCTTATTTCTACCCAATTCAAGGTTAAGGTTCTCGAAGAAAAGTCTCCCAGATAGAGTGATCATGGGCACTAAGCAGCAACTTCGTAGCAGCTCATCGGGGTCTGAGTTTTGTACCGGAATAAGTCTACATGCAGTCGCCTTTAAATTTTCCAGGCATCTCATCAGACGCAGGCCATCGCAGCTGCAATTCAAGTACTGACATTACACTTGTCGACCTCAGCATACTCCTCCAGCATGGCAAAGAGAAAACAGTCCAAGGAAATAGAATCTAGGCGTAAGCGCGCACGAGAACAACTGGATGCGCTTTTGCTGTCTGGGGCAGGAGTGTTTAGCTCTAGGGCTTCAGGAGTAGACGATGAGCAACAGCATGGAATGGACTGGGAAAACGAGGAACAAGACTATGAATTGCGTCCAAGAGCAGTGAAAACAACAAAGACTGTTGAAGGGTTGCCTATTAAAAGGGCAGACGGTAAGATCGAGCGAGTTGTGAGGGAAGAGAAGCAGGAGGAAGAAGAGGAAGATGCAGAAGAAATTGAGAGACAAATACAAGAATTGAAGGACGAACAGGCCAGGCGGGAGAAGGAAGACGAAGACAAAAATCAAAGCGACGAAGAAGAGGATGAGGACTCCCACCTTTCACCACAAGAAAAACTCTTCAAATTGAAAGAAGAAATCGCCGAGCTTGCTTCCAGCTTGATGGAGGACCCTGAAACGAATATCTCCAACCTCACCAGACTAAGAAAGATGTCATCTTCACGTAATCCTGTCACTGCACAGTTATCAATCATGGCTCTTATTCCTGTTTTCAAGTCCTTAGCTCCTTCTTACAAGATCCGTCCTTTGACAGATGCGGAAAAGAGAGAGAAGGTGTCCAGGGAGGTTGCGAAATTGAGGCATTTCGAGCAGCTGCTCGTGCAAAACTACACCGAATATGTCAACATTTTGAGTACGTTGGCTAAGGTTTCGTTTACAAATACTATGAACAACAAAAAGGTTACGCCCACTCAAGTGAAGATGGGACAATTGGCTGCCAAGGCTGCATGTGAGTTATCGCTCTCTTCGTTACGTCATTTCAACTATCGCACTGAGGTTTTCATTATCATAATTCGCCGTCTTAACCGTAAACCGTCCAACCCAGAAGATTTGAGTGTATTTACCAAGTGCATAAGAACATTGGAGACGTTACTCAAGGAGGATGAAGAAAATGGTGACATATCGTTCGAAGTGGTAAGAGTCATGTGCAAATCTATCAGAGACAAGAAATTCAGAATCGACGAATCCGTGGTGAATGTGTTCCTCTCGTTATCTGTCTTGGAGGACTATGACCCAAACAATAACAGGCATGGGGACAGCGAGTTCAAGCCAAAACTCAAAAAGAAGGACAGGGTGCACTTGTCTAAGAAGGAGAGGAAGGCAAGAAAGGAGAGGAAGGAGATTGATGAAGAAATGAGAAAGGCTGAAACGGCATTGACTGCAGAGGAAAGAGAAAAGTTTCAAGCACAAATTCTTAAGATGTTGCTCACTTTGTACTTGGAAATTCTCAAGACTGCTCAAGCACAAACAGGAGCCAGTGAGTCGTCACACTTGATGGCTGCAGTGTTGGAAGGATTGGCTGGGTTCGGGAAGATGGCCAACTTTGACTTGTTGGGAGATTTCTTGGAAGTGTTGCGGGAGATTATGATCGACACCATGGATGCACACTCCAATTTCGATGCCGATGGCGTGGAGAAGAGTGTTGGGTATGATGCTGACGAAGAAACAGCGGGTGCTTTCACAGGAAAAGAGCTCAGGAACGTGTTACTCTGTATTGTGACTGGGTTCTCCTTGGTGCTGAACCACTCGTCCACGGGGAGACTCCCGATGAGCATTGACTTGACCACATTCGTTGCCTCATTATATCGAGTATTGGCAGACTTGTCCCTTGACTGCGACTTGGAGTTCTCCCACAAGACCTTACGGTTGGCAGATCCGTTGCTGCTGGTTGCAGATGCAGAGAAGCCATCGGTCAATGTGTCCACAAAGGCAGAACTTCTCTTGAGGTGCTTGGACTATGTGTTTTTCCGGACCAAGAACGGTACTCTCCCAAGAGCGACTGCGTTCGTCAAGAGACTTTACCTCCTGATCTTGCAAACCCCAGAAAAGACTTCGTTGGCCACACTCAAGTTTGTGGGGAAAGTGACGAGTCGGTACGACGAGAGCATCAAGGGACTCTGGAACACAGAGGAACGAATCAGCGGAGAAGGCTCGTACATTTTGGGAATAGAAAAGAGCCTCAGGAGAGAAGTGGAGCTCGAACGCAGTAACGCAGGGGCAGCAACTTTGTGGGAGACCGTCTTGCTTGATAAGCACTACAGTCCAATGGTGAGAGATGGTGCGCGGTCCTTGATGAAAAACAGCAAGTCTAAGCAGTGAGCAGTTCTTGTGAACCTCCTCTTGGTGAAATACACTCCGATGAGCTGAGCTGGGGAAAGAACCCCCTCACACCCATTGGTACCTACAAAGTCGTCTAAACAGAGCAGACTCTTGCCTACGTACGATCTCGCTCAACAAACGTCCACTGGGTGATTAACTCGTGGCACTCAGCATCGTTGTCGGTAAACACCTCAAATTTCTAATGCATACACTAATAGATACAAAAACTGTGTAGATAGCGCTAGCTTCTCTATGACGTTAGCGAGAAGATATACAAAAAAAAAAAAAAAAAAAAAATAATACGATAATAATAACAACAAAAAATTTTTTCGTTCTTTTTTTTTTTTTTTCTAGTTAACTGTATTCTGAATTGCCGTTTTTGAAGGCGAAAGAATTTGAAGGCGAGAGGAAAAAAAGTCAAATAACGTAGTCAATACTTCTAGGGGACTGTAGCAAGTGACTGGAGCAGCATCCCA
>PPIY02000037.1:0-105615 GCA_003707405.2 Dujonia schatavii | reverse complement strand
CTAGTTCATACTGCAGATGCTTGCTCAGCTGGAGGAACACAATTCCGCTCGATTCGGACCGATCAATGGGGGACGGACCCGCAGCGTGGGGCTGTTTCCCCAAGAATCGTCCCGGGTGAGGGCATATCCGCGCGCTGCACAAGAGTGGTCCGCGATGGTCCATCGTGGGGCTGTTACTCCATTTTCCCGGGCCGCGATTCCGCATGCACTCCCGGTGCGCCGCGACCTAAGCAGCACTCCAAGTGGTTTCCTTGAGTGCAGTGCAACGGACCGGTGCGCGCCCTACAAGCCCTGGTAGCTGCCCTTAACTGTGTCACACGAACACCACAGTGCCATTGCGCTGGCTTGAGGAGAGCCTGCCTCACGGACAAGAGCCGCCGCCTAGCGGGATTGCATGTGCCGTGACACAAAACCGAACCCTCGGTCTTGCGGGAGCCATATGCAATAAAAGGTGGAGTCGGCCCGAATTTCTCGCGCTCTCCAGTTTTTTCTCAGCGCACCAACCGTCCAGTACTCGTAGTACCACAAGTGTTCTTTACCGTCTCCGTACCGTCTCTGTACCGTCTCCGTACCGATATAGCACTGTCCCACAAAGACTCAAATACACCGCTAGCTTCCTTCACCCTCCTACTGTGCATACACTACACCACTAGATATGGTTTTAGACACCCTCGTATACCACCCGACGGTGAGCAAGTTGATCAAGTTTGTGGATTCCACCCCGAAGCGTGAAAAGTCGTTCCGGTTGGTGACATACCTCTCGCGTTTCTTGTCGTACTACTTGAAAAGACAGGGCTTCTCGCCCGAATTGGTCAAGTTGTTTGTGGACCTTAAGGGTCACGTGACCATGATAAGAAAGGGAATGCGGTTCTTGAAGCCGTTGAACCACTTGCAAGCGGCACTGAAGGCGTTCGACAACAAGTTGATCGACCCGGTGCTCAAGAACACCACTGTGCTCAGAAACTTGGGTTACGCCGGGTACCTCACGTTTGACTCGATCACGTGGTTCAAGATGTTGGGCCTCGTAGACAAGAAGCGGTTCCCGAAAGTGGCCACCTGGGCGCTGCAGTGCTGGCTCTTCGGCTTGGCAGCCGGCGTGGTGAACGCGTTGCGTTTGATTGCCATCAACTCGAGCAAGTTGCACAACGCGGCCAAGGCCACCGGCGACGAGAAGCCAGTGGACGTGGCTGCGATCGAAGCCAAGCTCTACCAGGCCAAACGCAAGTTGATCTGGGACCTCTTGGACGCGTTCATTGCCATGAACGCGTTGAACTACTTGCACTTCACCGAGGGAGACGTGGGCTTGGCCGGAACAATCACCTCACTCATGGGTTTGAAGGACCAGTGGGAGTCCACCTAGACGCCCGTCCGTTCATACTGGCTATTTATTACGTAAGGCTCTATAGAAAATCCATGAACTGTATGATGCAGCCCTTCTGCCTCCTTGTATGCTTGCGTGCGACTCTCTGGAGCACCACCCAATGGCCCGAGCGGAGCGGACACGCGTGCCACCGGCAGGGCTATAAGCTGCAGTAGGTGCCTCCGGCGGCGTTCCCGCGGGGCAACTCCGTTGAGGGGCCTCCCTTCGGGAGAACAGCCCCACGCAGTGGCCACCACGGAGTGGCCCGAGCGGAGCGGACACGCGTGTCCCCGGCTGGGCTAGAAGCTTAGAAGAGGCAGTAGGTGCCTCCGGCAGCGCTCCCGCGGGGCAACTCCGTTGAGGGGCCACCCTTCGGGAGCACTAGCTCGCATCTTTGCCCTCGTAGTAGCCCATCCAGAACCAGCGCATGAGCTCGTTTTTGAGGTCGTCCTCGAGCTCGGCTTTGTCACTTTGCTCCGCGAGCAATTGCACGAGCCTGTCGCTCAATTGCACCGGAATTGCGTCTTCCTCTTGGTGTGAAGCGCTGGTCTCTGTGTCTTTCTCGTCTGTGCACCCCTCTGACGTGCTCTCCTCCTGCGGAACGGCGAGCCCGCGCATTTCGTAGAACGTGTCGCGGCTGTTTCGCCACGACTGTCGCACAAGCAGATCGAGCTGCTCCGTTAGTCTGTCGTCAGCCATCGGAATGCGGCTGGTGCGGAGGAGAGAGGTCGCAACGGCGTGAGCAAGTGCGCTCGCTTGGGCCGCCAGATATCGCAGCACAAATTTCAACCTGCATGGCGAGCCTCATCGCCAAATCGAACTGCGCACAAGAGCAGAGCTGCCCATCGCTCTACGCCTTCTTACTCATTCGCAACCACCGGTGCTATGTCTGAGCCTACTTCTCCTGTTGCGCCTACAGTGGCTTCTACAGCATCCAGTCCTGCTGCTTCTGGAGGAAATAGCGCGGGTTCTGCCCGTGAGTCCCGCGAATGGCGGCTCCATATAGGTAACATTTCGCCAAAGCTTGCGGCCAGCAAAGACTCACTCAGCGCTCGGTTAGCGAGATTTGGACGTGTTGTACGGCCGCTCGAGGTACTTACAAAGCCGCTCGAAGACAAATACTTTGGCTTCATCACATTGGAGTTGACTGCGGTGGACTACGAAAAGCTCCGGAAAGCGTTCCACGACGTTTTGTTTATGGGAATGAAGCTTTCCGTGGCCGAGGCAAAGCCAGCGTACAGCTGGCAGAGAGATCACGACAGGCCGGATGCCAAAGCTCCAGACAGAGCGAAAAGAAACAAAATTCAGCAGGCAAGAGGGCTAAGAATACAGGAGGCGTCCACTCGGTTTCCTCTGACCACACCCTTGTTACTGCTGCTGTTATCCGCAGACGGATCGGAAGGGACGGTTTCTGTGCGCACGAGCGGGCCCGTGGGTGCGTTGAGCGGTTCGCTTGGCTACCACCTTTCGCTGCACACTACAAACAACAAGGCGGGAAACACCAAGAACAAACCGCCCTCTCACAGCTTGTACGGGCGAGAATCATACGGGGCGCACACTGCGCCCAAACGTAACGACGCGGCGGGAAATCAGTACTCAAGACTCGCGGGAGGTGGAGAGGTGATTTCGGGGAGACACAGACTGACAACCCGTCTGTCGCTGGCCATGCGTGCGGCCACGTTGCGGGTCTTGATCAACGGCGAGTTGAAAACTTACAAGCACTACAAGACCAAGTTATGGGGGGTGGAAAAGAAGGGTGTGCGGGAGTTGACATGGCGATATGAGGGCAATGGGGTGTGGAGGAGTGGGGACGACCATGTAGTGGAGTCAGTTGCCTCAGCCGAGAGACGGAAAGTGCAGACGTGTGCGATTGGAGGAGATGATGCTGCAGCGTATGGGTCCACAAGCGAGAATGTGGACAACTCAGTCACTGTTCCAGCAGAAGCGGCCACAGCAGCAAATGGTGGAGATGAAATGTTTGCGGAAGATGCAAACAAGAACCAGAAGGTTCTCGCGTCACTCTTTTCCAAATACGATTTTGACAAGCCATTGAGCATCGAGGAGGAGAAGGAAGCCATCGAAGTGACATATGATAGCAAGGGCCGGCGGAAGGTGAAGGGGTACGACTACGAAATCGAAGGAACGGGCCGCGACTCGGACGAGGAAGTAGACTCGGACGCCAGCTTCGATTATTCTCTAGCGAAAGAGAAAGTGGAGGAGTTTACCAAATTGCACGAGCGGCCAGCAGAAGAGCATTACTTTGGGGAAGATGACGAGGGGAACGAGTTGGACTTTGACGTGGTGGCCCAGACAACCGAGGGGATGAAGCAGAAGTGGGAGGAGGAGCATGAGGAGGAAGAGCATGAGGAGGAAGAGGAGGAGCATGAGGAGGAGGAGAAGCAAGAGCATGAGTATTCAGAGGAACAGCGGGAGCCTCAAACAGGGCCACAACGAGAGTCGGTACCCCTGCCAACTTTGGAGAGTGCAGGATCCGAGGAAGCAGAAGATGAACCTGTTCCTTCATTCGGTACCACATCAAACACGGAAACCCTTCGTTCGCTCTTCAACCAGCAAGACAGCGGGTTCACGCTTGCACTCGACGACGACGACGACATCGACCATACAAAAGAACCGGTGTATGCACCCGAGTACCAGCAGCAGCTTATGGAGGAGATTGAACAGAAACAACGGCAGGAGTTGGAGCAGGCACAGCAGCAAAGACGCAGCAAGTTTGGGTTATTCTGGACACACAGAGAGTCACCGTTTTTAGCCACCCAGACACAGCTCAACAAGATTGGTACTGCCGATGACAAAGTGGTTTTGCCAGGAGAAGAGGACAGCGGCATTGTAGCGAGCGGCGATAACGAGGAGGAAAACGCATACGAAAAGTGGTTCTGGGCGCAGAGAGGAGAACTCAGCAGAGAATGCAAGCGGAGGAGAAGAGACGTGATGAGGGCGTTCAAGAAGAGGGTCAATCTATAGAGTAATACACCAGCAACGAGAATTTCGTAGACCAGTAGTGCGTATTCACGTAGCCCACTCTGGTCGTACCACACTCAGGGAGGTCACTGCATGGGGCTGCTCTCCCGAAGGGAGGCCCGCTCAACGCAGTTGCCCCGCGGGAGCGCCGCCGGAGGCACCAATTGGGTATATCAGCCAGTTGGGTGCCATGACAGGATGGAGCCGCAGGGCCCGAGAGCCGATGCAGACATATCTGGGGAAACGCGGCGAGTAAGTGGCGCAACACACAGTGCTACATGCAAGTGGTGCGTACAACTACATTGGCCCAGGCTGCAACTACGAGGGCCCATTAGTCTACGAACAGGGGGGGTGGGCTGTACCGAAGAGAAACACGAGAGAGAAAAGAAAACAAACTTAAAATAGAGGAAACTGACGTATAGGGCACATGTAGACAGATTGAAAAGCCCGTATCACTGCGAGATATTTACTTTGCGAGGCTGCTAAAAATAGTGTTTCGCGGGGCGATGCGTTATGTCGCTGTGAAGCAGCTCTTCGGCTCGAACTAGCACATGGTGCAGCATAACGGGATCGAGTGATCGCGAATGCAGTCGCAATGGACTGCGGTTGGCGAGCATTGGGTAGGCGCGAGTTTAAAGAAGCCAACTGATATAATAGGGCAGCCTATGTGACCAAGCTGGAGTGTGGGACTCGTGCTGCCAGGGAAAGTTGCCGCGAATCACATCGAATGATAGAGTCACAGTAGCAGCACAATGTCACAGAGGCTAAAGCTTCACAAAGGCTTCAAAAAGTTCACTGTTATTGTAGCGAGGGCTGCAGGGGGGGTCACACATGCTTGCAGCCGATAGCTGCAAAAAGAGGCTAGAAAGAGAAGGCTTGCAGCCTCGCCCCCTTGACGCACCGTGCGCCGCTGACCAGAACAAAGATCAGCAAAACTTGTAGTTGAAGACACGGCAAGAACCACCCCCCCCCCTCCCCCTTTCACTCACACATATGGCACGGAGATGGCTGGAAGACAAACAAAAGCCCACTGTACTCACCAAAAATAGATGCGCGGGCTGTGTTTAGCGAATAAAGTTTATGATTTTTTCACCGCGAGCTTTGCAGCAGCCGTGCGTAAGCTTCTCCCAGGCCACCGTGCAGTGCGTTTTTATTCGCTTCTTTTTTTCGCGCCGAGTGCGGTAAAACCGGAGCGCGAACACCGTAGTGTGACTAGAAGGAACGGAAGGAACGGACCGGCCACATATGTCCGGTTTCGCCATGTAAAGTAGAGATCTAGCACCCACAAGGAACGCGCTTGTCAATAGCTACAAAATAGCCGTCGCCGCGCGCCCCACCCCACGTTTAGCGCTGCTTGTTTATCCCTCACAATTCAGTTTCGTATGCCCTCAGGGCTAATTTAGCCTCTGGAAATGTCAGAGTACCGGCGTCTGGCCCTGCGCTTAAGTAAGCGCTCGATAGGTACTAAAATTTTACGAGGTGCAGCCGCAGCGCTTCCATGACAGAAATCCTCCAAAATTTACAAATAAAGATAGAAAAAAAAAAAGTAAAAAAAAAAAAACAAAGGAAGCAAAAAAAGCCACTTACGTAACAAATGAAACAAATGATTAGAATTCGGGGGAGGGCATCCGTATATAAAGGGAGTGGGACTGACGTGAATTCGTAAGCGCAAACTTGGCATTTGGGGGTCTCCACATACAACTGATTATAAGGAATATATATATATATATATATTTACTTAACGAACTTTTATTTATTTTGTGCCTGAAGTATTTTTTCTCAGCAACGGAAGGTCGGTCACTTGCAGGGATATGCCGCACTACACTTGCGCCTGAACTCAATAGCAACTCCAAACGCAAAAACTTCAAAAACCAATCCAGCACTAGTCCCTATTGGCTTTCTTGGGACCAGTACACACACACGACAGCGAAATGAGTGATAAAACCAGTACTACAGAGCCAGAACAGCCGGCAGAAAGCATACCGTCAAAGTATGACAACGCTGCAGTTGCAGCCATGGAGGAAGAGGACGAAACAACACAAATCCACGTGAAATTGTCCGAATCTTCAAGCCAACCAGAAATGTCAAACGAACTAGCATCAGGTAAGCCATCAGGTGAGCCAAAGACTCCAAGTGAGTCAATACACACAGCATCGGAGAATGAATCCTCCTCAGACATGGTCAATGCCTCGAACAAGTCCATCCAGAAGAAAGAACTGAAACAGGATGACAAGAAGCATGATAATGCAACAAAAAAGACAAAGAAAGATACTAAAAAGAATGAGCATAAAGAGTCTAAACTGAAAACTCCCAAAGTATCCAAAGTAGACGGAGGAGAAGATTCCAATACTAAAACAAAGCCCATAAACGATACCAGTGTTTCACCTCCTGATATCCAAATAACGGCCGCCGAGGAAATTAGTGGAAAACAGAAGAAAAAGGATAAAAGTGTCAAGTCCAAAGCAATGGATCACGAAGACATATCCCCAGAATACACAAACTACGACACTCAAAGTACAGCATCTACCATCCAAGAGTACAAGAGGAATGGCTTCATGAGGGTTATATGTTCAGTTTGGACCGCAATCGTACTTGATTTGGTATTGAACTTCACCTACATCATATTCTTTGACGTGATGTCATCCAAATATACCGTTGTACACTCGTGTCCTGTGGTTGTGATTATCATGGATGTGTTTTTAATTTGCATAGAGGTGTTGGAAAGCCGCCCCTTTCCGGAGAGAATATGGATATTCCACCGCGATCAAGTGGTGCAGGCGGTGATAGTGGTGAAGTATTTGCTTTTATTTATTATAACGGGGATGATTATTGGCAAGCTTGTTTTTTTGATTGGTGGAGGCTCAACAGACCCACTAAATATTGGCTATGACAAGGCACACGAACTCAACTTATCACTTGCCAAAAGATTAGCATTGATCATTATTTCTGGGCTTCTGTGTGTCACTGACTTGATTGTGCTTTGCCATCTTTGGAAGTTGCCTCAAAAGGGAGGCGCTCTGCAGATACTCTTGGCCATCACTTCGTTTTTCAATTTCATTATGGGGATTGTGGAGGTGAAGTTGTATCACGACGCCATGATTCGTCCCGACCACAGCGAGCCAGTCCGCGTGTTGCCGGTGATTTATATCTACACTGCTGCGTTTGTTATTTGTGGGTCCATAATGGGGGTCTTTTTAAGTGCAACCATAAACAAGACAAATCGGCTTCTGGACGTGATTGGAAGGCTAACGATATTCTTGGACTGCTTTTTTGTCATTGTGGGACTCTTATGCTTGATCTCGTGTGCCAACTCGATTGTGTTGCGGTCGGGCGATAACCATGGGTTCCGGATCGTGATTGCCATCCCAACCATATTTGGATGCTGTATTGCGCTCTGTGTGATGATCATCATTTGCACAAGGTACCTCCGGTCCAGACTCCCGCCCAACTTGAAAGTGGAGGAACTTAGGTTGAGCAAGCTCACTCCGGCTCAGAAGTCTGCGTACGCGCAGTTGATCACATTTAACGCCAAATCAAACCCTGGTGTATCGGGAGAGGCAGTGATTCTGTTAATGGAAGCGTACTCTGAAACAAAATTAGAGGGTATGACTTGTAAAGTTCTCCGGGTTTATAGACCAGATGCAGATTTGGGCCCCGAGACAGAAAACGAAAAGGCAAGAGATACTCTTGGGAGCAAAATTTCAGCAAGGTTCAGACGAAAGGATTTGGAGTCTGGATTGTGCAAAAGTGGTAGCTCCATCCGCGGCGGCAGTACTGGGGGTCATGAAAACGGGCCCCATGGTTCCGAACGGAAATTTAGTATGGGCAGCTCGATCCATGATAACCAAAAGATTGGCCATAAAGTGTCGAAAACATGGGATGTTTTGGATGTTGAGAAAACCGTATTTGATGAGGATGATAACACTTTCAATATGGAGGCCATAGAAGCTCCGAAACCACTTTCGAAAAATCAAAGAAAGAAATTGGCAAAGAAAGCTGCTGCTGCAATGGCAGGTGATGGTAACACAGATGCATTCCCCTTGGAGGTGCCCACAGAGAAGGATATTAGGGAAAGGGCCAAATTCCATTCAGATTTAATGGCCACAGAAGCTTTAGTTCTTCTCACATGCATTGACAGTTATGACTTGACCGCCTCTCTTGGTGGAACCAAATGTGGCAGATTTATTCAGAGATTGTTTGGCAAGAACTCGAAATCCAAATTCTTATGCGTAAGATTTGGACTACTTGCATTCCACTGGCCATTTGTTCGTTCCACCTTCTACTGCAGCAACAGTAAACGTCCAGTGGCAAGAAGTGCCAGTGTGATGTTTGCCATTAGCGAGTGGAACAGCCAACAAGAGTGTAACACGAGGTGCACGATTTTATTAGACCCAACGTACAAAAACGCTGTTCCAGAACAAGCCATCAGATTTGGAGGTTGGTACAAAGTGAGACTCCCTGCATCGCACATTATCGACTTGAGACCACACAAGGGCAAGAGCATTCAAGAATACTTTAAGGCTATCAAGTATAGAAATCAGGACGCGCTGTTTAAGCAGGCTGGGGGTGAAGCAGTGGAGGAGAAGGAGTTTCTGCACGAGCATTGTGTGAGCGCCATGAATCTTTGGCGAAACATTGCCCAGAACAGAACCAGCAATGGGAACACGTCAGTGATGGTTGACCCTGATGAAGGGCTCATGGAAGTGGTTGGCACTGTGGCCAATGAAGCCAGCCACCGGTCGTTACTCTTTCTCAAGGCAGATGGCGAAGTGATTGCCCTGTGTATTCTCTTCCGGTTGGGAGACACCATCACCTCAGACTTACAAGGATTGCATCAAGAAAAGGCAAGACCAATGAAGGCTTATTTTGTGATGATGCAGGAGGTGATAAAAATCGCTCTCAAGGAAGGTAAGTCGTTTGTGGACTTTGGACCCACCACTGAAAAACCAAAAGTGGATATCGGGTGCCAAGTGGTGCCATTGACAGGCGCAATGAGAACGTCTAATTTCTTGCTTTCTGCAGTTGTCAGAATTGCTGCAAACAGTGTCAAGGTGTAAGAAAAGATATACTCGGAGAAATATATGGTGCATTTATTAGTAGTATGTAAGATTTACCTTTTATGTATGGGCGGGCGGCGCGGGCGAAATGCACTTGGCTGCAAATGAGGGCTGCAACCATACCCACCCCCAAAGCGGAAATCGCACGTGGAACGCCTGCACAGGGCCGGCTTTGGAGTTGCAGCGGCCCGCTCCCGGAGCTAAGCTAAGCCAGGCTGAGAGTGCGCACCGGCACCATCATTCCGGTGTGGGGAGAAGAAAGCCATGGTGAAGCTGAGCCTGATGGTGTCTTGGTGGTGCATCAGCGGAGTGAAGCGTCGACAATCAGGCTGACTCACCAACGCACAAACAATGCAGCACCGGCGCTCAAGCCTAGCCCACCCATCTGACTAAGCTCCGAGTTTGGCGTGTGAGGGGCACCTGCATATGCGCGATGATTCATCGCGGAAATTTTTCAGCCGCTGGCACTTTTTGTTCTTTCCCTTTTTTGGAGTCTCTCCCACGCTTTGTCTGTTCTACCCACACACACACACACTACACACCGACACCACACTCAGTATGGCCAGCACCACTCCGATTCCAGAATCCTACGACGATACACGTATTCTTGGGTACGACCCTTTGGTGCCTCCTGCCCTCCTCCAGCACGAGGTGAAGGCATCGAAGAAGTCACTTGACGTGACGATCAAGGGCCGTATTGACGCCGCCGGTATTATTTCCGGCAGAGACGACCGTGCACTTGTCATTGTCGGGCCATGCTCCATCCATGACACGGACGCGGCGTTGGAATACGCACAGAGATTGAAGAAGTTGGCGGTGGAGTTGGAGAACGACTTGGTGATCATCATGAGAGCGTACTTGGAGAAGCCCAGAACCACCGTGGGCTGGAAGGGACTTGTGAACGACCCCAACGTTGACAACACCTTTGACATCAACAATGGCTTGCGCATCGCCCGGAAACTCTACACCGACCTCACCGGAGTCACCGAGTTGCCCATCGGTTCCGAAATGTTGGACACCATCAGCCCACAGTACTTCTCGGACTTGCTCTCGTTTGGTGCCATCGGAGCACGCACAACCGAGTCGCAGTTGCACCGTGAGCTTGCATCTGGCTTGCTGTTCCCAATTGGGTTCAAAAACGGTACCGACGGTGGACTCCGTGTGGCTCTCGACGCATGCCAGGCCGCAGCCAAGGGCCACCACTTTTTGGGAGTCACCAAAAACGGAATGGCCGCCATCACAACCACAAAGGGTAACGACCACGGTTTTGTGATCTTGAGAGGAGGCAAAAACGTCACCAACTACGACGCCAAGTCCGTGGCTTCAGCAAAGGCAGACATCGCCAAACTGACAAACCCAGCCATCAAATTGATGGTGGACTGCCTGCACGACAACTCACAAAAGGACTACAGAAACCAGCCCAAGGTGTTGGATTCTGTGGCCGAGCAGATCGCCGCTGGAGAAGACTCGCTCATCGGAGTCATGATCGAATCAAACATCAATGAGGGCAAGCAGGGCATGCCTGCCGAGGGCAAGGACAAGTCCTCCTTGAAGTACGGTGTGTCCATCACCGATGGATGCGTGTCTTGGGAAACTACCATCGACATGTTGCACCAGTTGGCCACCGCCGTTCAAAAGAGAAGAGAGCTTAAGAAATAGACGCCCTTTTCTCGTCCCTTTTCTTTTTTCTTCGGCCGGCTCTGTTCAACGAGCCTTTAGCTGGTGCCTCCGGCGGCGCTCCCGCGGGGCAACTCCGTTGAGGAGCCTCCCTTCGGGAGAACAGCTCTTCGCACACGAGAGGGTGTGTGGCCTGTCACTAGTCCCCCCCCCCTCCTTCTTTCCTCAGTACATAGTAGAATAAAAAGTAACAGTATCATTATAGTCTATTTCCAGATGCCGCAGAAGAGCGCTTGTAGCTTTTCGTTGTGTGCTCCTGGTGGTGGTACCTCCTGTACTGCTAATGCCTCTGCCGCAAAGAACGGGGCCAATTGCGGGTTGGCCGTCGCATATGCGTGGCATTGTTGCCACGGGTCTCGCGCTTGGCGTTTCAGCGAAAGCGGCGGCGATACTCCAAACCAGTCCCTCGAGAAGGGTTCGCGACCAAACTTGCGCTCAGAGTCGGCCAAGTCCTGGAAGTACGCGGCACGCTGCTCGGACAGAAGCTCTTGTGGGTTGGGAGCATTCCCCACATACTCGATGTTAGCGTTGAGGCCAAGCGCTCGCAAGTGGCCATCCACGAACCGCTCGCGCTTGAACTCGAACCCAACTACGGTCACACGGTCCGGGTACGCGCCGGCAACCTCGAAGTAACGGCACACCAGAAACATCACGTTCTCCATTGAATCGCGTGCGTACTCCTCGAGCAACACACGGTCCAAAAGCTGCACTTCCTCGCCGCCATCGCGGGTGCCGGCATCCTCACCGAGCAAAAGGGTCCGGGCGAGAGCCAAGTACGAGGCAGACTCGGAAACTCGTGTCTGCAGCTTGGTTGGGCCGCCAGAGATCACCAAAATGGCCGACGGGTCGCGCCGAAGCACGTCCAAACTACGCTCTATATGCTCTATAAAACACAAGTGGTCCGCGCCCTGCGTCTGAAAGGGCGCCAATATCCATTCACCAGCATCCCGGCCATTCGTGGGCCCGCCAGTCCACACCGAGTGACAGGGTAATAGCACCAAGTGGCCCATATTGCATGTGGTAGAGAAGAAGAGACACGGCTGGATTTTCGCGCACTCATATCGCGGTTCTACTCCGGACGAGAGTCTACTCGAGTGCACCGCGGGGAGCAGCGACAGCGGCAACCGTTGGGGACTAATGGCCCTACTGGAAGGCACTCGTGTCCGCTCCGCCCAGGCCACTCTGTGGGGGCCACTGCGTGTGGCTGTTCTCCCGAAGGGAGGCTCCTCAACGGAGTTGCCCCGCAGGAGCGCCGCCGGAGGCACCTTCGAGGATGGTGTGGTACGGGGAGAGAATGTATATTCTATTTACGCTGTAGTGTCACTTCGTGTAAATGCCTGTAGCAGCCGAGAAGGGCCCGCCAGTGGCAGTAGGCAGCAATCACCACCATCACGTGGAAGATTTGGTGGGAGTGTCCCCAGATGTCGTAGATGCCTTCCTTTCTGCCCTCGCGCAAGCCGTACCTTTCCGGCACTCTCATGGCGTACAACACTGCGCCGCCGATGTAGAAGACGCCCTCGGCCACGAGCCAGTGCGCATTGGAACGTGCTACCGCACCTTCGTATCCGAACTCTAGCACTGCCACCCCCACCGGGAACAATCCAGACAAGCCGAAGATGATAAACATGAGCGAGCGAAGGGGCCGGTACTGCGGAGTGGCAAAGCGGCGGTCCAACGTGAGAACAGTACAAATAGAGCCTAGTGTGAGAAAGGTGGCAATGAAGATCTGCTTCCACACAAACGGGTCGTCGTAAAAGGCAAACAACACCACTGAGATGAGCGAGGCCGTGATAAGCACGACAATGCCAAAGTAGTCGATCTGGTTCCCAAACTTGTACACCGCGTGCGAGTGGGACTTGACGGTGTGGAACCCAGCTGAGGCACTCATGCACGCGGTAACAGCAGCAGCAAACTGCAAAAAATTGAACTTCTCCCATCCCAAATACGTGTCTGGGTACTGTGGTAAGTAGTTCTCAAGATAGTACCAAACAGCAGCAAAAGTACAAACCGCTGGCACCAAATGTGAGTATATGTTTACAGTCTCGTTGTGGAGATACGTCCACGAGGCAACGCTTCGAAGATACGACCGCGTTTCCTTGACGTAGCCAGAGAGAATAAAATGGTTGTCCTTCTGCCACTCATCGAGCTCGTGGAAGTAAGCAAGAGGAGGGAGGAGTCCAGTAGAGTCGGTTGCCGCAGCCGCTGCTGCAGGCTCCCCAGTAGGGGCTGTAGAGCCCGCAACCTCATGGACGTCGGCAGACCTCGCGTTCATTCTGTGTCTCGCAGATGACATTGCAAGCCAATAGACTCCTATGAACAGAGCACTACACGAGAAGAGAAGAAGAAGAAGAAGAAGAGCATGCCTCCCGAGTCGGGCACTGGGACCTTGCTACCTGCGTGTAGTCTAATTTCTAGATTGGGCCATGCGTCTGTTGGGTTGCATGCACGTGATGGCTGCAAAAGTGCTGCACCATCGTTGGGCTGCCGCCGCTCCAATCGGGCCACTGAGCGAGGTTATTCTCCCGAAGGGAGGCTTCTCAACGGAGTTGCCCCGCGGGAGCGCCGCCGGAGGCACCTTCGATGCTCGTGTGCAAGCTGGAGGCCATGTCGGGTGCATGCGTGTCCGCTCCGCTTTGGCCACTCCGTGGGGGCCACTGCGTGGGGCTGTTCTCCGAAGGAAATAGTTTCGACTGCAGTAATAGTCGGTATTTGGGAGATATCGTTTCTATTTCTATGTAAATGAAGGCTCTATTTTCTCGCAGATATCCAGGTAGGCCGCTAACTTATGGGCGATATCGACGCGCTTTCCTGACGGGGTGTAGTGCTTGCTTGTTCTGTCAATGCGTTTGTTGAAGATTTCACCCGTGTAGAAGATCTTCCACTGGCTGTCCGGTGCGCTCATGCATCCAGTGCACCGCTCAAAGTACCACTTGTTGACCGGGTTCGTTTTGCGCAGTCTCCAGATGAGCTCAAGCGGGCTTGTTTGGAGCACTTGTTTGAACACCACATCCGCGAGTCCAGGGAGTCCCTGGTTGCGTTTTGCGATGGCAAATTTGTCTAGGTATGCCACTGCCCCCGGCGCCACGTTTTCGGTGCCTGGCCATTGGTGGGGCGGCTGCAATTCCAGTTGCTGCGTTTGTGTAGTATTGGTGTTAGTTGTTTGTGCTTCTGGCCACTCCCATGTGATTATTGCCGCGCCGTCGTAGTCTCCTATGATGATGATGCTCTTGAGCGATGCGTTTATGCGCTTGAAGTACGCATCAGCATTCAATTTTTTGCCGAACGAGTCTTCGAGCAATGCTACTAGCCGCACGCGGTCCACAACTCGGTCCCGAATAAGATTTGATAGCGTGAACCGCCGCGGGTACAGCAGCAGGTCTATGATTTCTACCTCCATGCCCTTTTTGAGCACTGATGTTGACACCTGCGGAGTCAACTGCCGCAGCAGGGGGAGTGACGACAGAATTACCGGTCTATCGGTGAGCACGTTGTAGATAATTGGGTTGAGCTGATCGTTATTGATGGCCATGATGCTAGGGGTCGTGATCACCCCAGTCGCGTCGTCTGTCCCCGCTCGGGCATGGCAAAGTTGTAGGATGCGGTCCATGCACCGGAGGTTGGCCAAGTGGAGGTCACGCTCGCGCGGCGCAATGTGGCCAATGTAGAGCTCGCTGACAATGTCAGCGTATTCCTGTGAGAGGTTGATGAACACATGGCTGGTCTGCTGCCGCTCGATGGAGGGGATACCTCCAACAGGGTCGATCATGATGATTTTTTCGATTGTGAGGAGTCCCTTGGTCGAGAGGAGCAGTGCGCAGAGAGAATAGAGAAGTTCATCCGGGGATACGAGCTCCTGGTGTGTGGACACTGGGTTGTACACGATGGGCTGGAGGATCGGGATAATATTTTGGTAGAGTGGGATGAGGAGCTGTGCAAGTAACGGCATTTCGAGCCCGCTGCTCTCGCCAGAATTAGGCGAGGTTTTGGTCTCGGCCTTGCCGGGTTTAATGGTTTCAGTGGTTCCAGTTTCTTCGGTAGCAGTTTCAGCCTCAGTCTCACCATTCAGTGCCAGGCGATCCATGGTAGAAGAAGGGGCACCCCGTACAAACAAGTTGCGCACCACGTTCGCCCGCAAGCCATCCACTTCGTCGTCACCACGGAAGTACAGAGCCACACGGTTGGCCTGTTCCATGGTGTACAGCTCCACCGCCTTAAAGTTATCGCGGGTGAACGCCAAGTCTCCGTAGTCCAACACAATCACAGGCAGCACGCCAAGAGTAACAAGACGCTTGAGCGTTTCGGCCGCTCCCGCCCACGTGTGTGGCAGCATCCCGGGCACCTTCACCTTGACGATGGCCAAGCGCAAGGGGATCTTTTGCACACGCTCTTCGTCCTCGTAGATGCCCACAAACGGGTTCTGCCTGTTAAGAAACCTGTTGATGAAGAGCTCGCGCTGCGAGTCGCGCACTAGCCCGCCGCCGCCGGTGTTTGTGGCTGGGGAGGGGGCTGTGGTCGCACTCGCAGTCGCACTCGCACTCACGCTCGCACCCGCACCCGCAGCCCCAGCACCAACGGAAGCACCAACACCACCCGAAGGATGCTGACCAAATGTGATATCTGAAAAATCAAACTGACTCTGATACTTCTCCAAATAGTTACGAGCCTCCCGCTTAGTGGTGGTGGACTTGAGGATAGACAATATCAAATTGCGCTTGGCATCGGTCACCAGCTCGTGCGTCCTCAAGTTGGAGATGAACTGCCGGTTGAGGCTGTGCAATTTACTCATGGTGGAGCGCACACAGAGGAAACCTGCGAGCGTGGGCGGTGTCTCACTCCGTTTTTAGGGAGCATCGGGTGGAGCGCGAAATCGCGCGCGGCTATTGCGAAACCTGGGGCCCCCTCATCGGCTTCCCAAATAGAGGCCTGCACAACGGGTATGCTCCACCGGGACCACCGACGGAATCATCTGCTACCTCAGCTGGTGCTTATAGCCCCGCCGGGGGCACGCGCGTCCGCTCCGCTCGGGCCACTCCGTGGAGGCCACTGCGTGGGGCTGTTCTACCGAAGGGAAGCGGCGCCTCCGCCCCACCGGGGGCACGAGTGTCCGCTCCACTCGGGCCACTCCGTGGAGGCCACTGCGTGGGGCTGTTCTACCGAAGGGAAGCGCCGCCTCCGCCCCGCCGGGGGCACGAGTGTCCGCTCCACTCGGGCCACTCCGTGGAGGCCACTGCGTGGGGCTGTTCTCCCGAAGGGAGGCTCCTCAACGGAGTTGCCCCGCGGGAGCGCCGCCGGAGGCACCAGCGTGTGGGAGCATATTGCCCTTGCTGGGGTCGATGGCTACAGTGGTGCCCAGTGCCGTGTATTCTATTCTATATGTATCCTAGTAGTCGTCGTCGTCGGACGCGTCCGCGTCGGCGTCAGGGGAGCCCGCGGCCGCCGGTGCCGCGTCGCTCACGGTGTCGTGTAACTGGCGCAATTTGTTCATCACCGCCAAAATGTAAGGACGGAGCTCGTTGATTTCCAACATCGACAAGCCGTCGAGCTGGATGTACAGCTCGTTGAGGTCACGAAGCCCCTTGCGCGACTTGACGAGTCGCACCTCACGCAAGTCTTGTATTATCAGCTTCAACTGCGACGTCAGGTCGCCCAAGTCTTCTGGTGCACGTGCGAGCAAGATCTTCAGGGTCTCGAGCCAGTACCGCGGGAGGGCGCTGAACCGGAGTGGCTGCGCGAGCTCCTCATCGTAGCGCGCCTTCAAGTACACCACCGAGAGCCACGCCGGCGGAGCAATGTTGCATTTGTCTTGCGATCGGAGGATAAGCGCCACCCAGAGCGGGACGTCGACCCGCCGCATCGCATGCAAGGCTGGGATCTTGGTGCCGATCAACTCGAGCTTGGGGAGCGAGTACCGCGGTATTATCGTCACGAGCTCGTTCTCCGCAAGAAAGCTCGTTTCCGCGGGCATGAGCCCGCGCTGCAAGTTCTCGGGCATCGCCATGGTGAGAGCGTGCTGTGTGCTGGAGCGGCGGTGGTGTTGGTGGGTCGCTGAGTGTTTTGGCGACGCGTTCCCTCTCGCTTTTTCGCGCGCCCGTGCAGCAGAAAAACATTTTGCAGCCACGCCATGAGCTCCTCGCGAAAGAGGCTCCTCAACGGAGTTGCCCCGCGGGAGTGCCACCGGAGGCATACTGCCCTGGACTGCTTGTAACCCTGCCGGGGGCACTTCCGTCTGCTCCGCTCGGGCCACTCCGTGGAGGCCACTGCGTGGGACTGTTCTCCGAAGGAGGCTCCTCAACGGAGTTGCCCCGCGGGAGCGCCGCCGGAGGCATACTGCCCTGGACTGCTCGTAACCCTGTCGGGGGCACGCTCGTTCGCTCCGCTCGGGCCACTGCGTGGGGCTGTTCTTCGACAGGGGAGGAGTTCGCGCTCTACGTCTATACTCTGTCTGTTTACTTTGTATTGCGCTCCCGGCGCCCTATATGATGCTAGTGAGCCACTCAAAGACGTCTCTGAAAGTCTCGCTGCGCATGTGTTCCTCGCCGTCTGCGTTCCCCTTTTCTGTAGCCGTTTGCGTGTAGATGACGCCCATGCAGTCGATCACTTTGCCGAGCAACTCGTTGCCATTCTCTCTGAGGGCGCGTTCTTCTTCGTCCCGCAACTGTGTACTTGATCCGCACCGTGCGTATGCCCCCCCGCGCTGGAGCAAGAATGGAATGAGCACCATGTCGCGGAACGCGAGGAGCACAATGTTTTCCACCTCAACGTTTATTGGATCGAGTGCCGCCGACAGCGCAATGCATTGTCGGAGAAACTCTTCGAGTGGGTGGAAGAGTGTCACCACCTGGTACCGGATCCGCTGGTTGAAGTACAGCCACATCGAAACGATGCGTTCCCAGTCTTTACTGAACCCGGCACTTCCTCGGAGACTCCCAGTGCTGCTCTTTGCCAGAATTGCGCTGGCGCTTGTTTGGCCGCGACGCCGCTCACGGGTTTGCATCCCGGGCACCTGCAGCACATCCTCGTTGAAGAGAAGCATGCCCTTGGCGCAGAACGTGATCAAGTCCTGGTATACTTCGCGGATGAATATGTCGTCAATCCTTGTGTCTGTGTTCTGCGTGAATGCCGAATTCCCCATCCCCGTGCTGCCTTCACCGCCACCGCCGCCGCCGCCGCCGTTGCCTCCGACTCCAAAGCCTCCTCCATTGATACCTCCACTGATGCTGCCGCCACCAATACCACCACTTGAGCCGCCACCTACACCGCTATTGCCGCCGCCCCCTAGTCGACTGCTACTCTTAGTCCGTTTACCAATGGGTGAGTTGCCGCCCTCTGAAGAAACACCATAACTACCTCCATGGCCAGCAGCGGCAGCGAGAGCACTGGCAAGAGCGCTCCCAATATTGCCACCCGTGCTGCCATATCCGGCATAATACGGGTACGAGTTACCCATTAGAGCACGCACATAGTTCTCCTGGACGAAATTGGCGAGATCCTCTAGAGTCAACCCAATGTATGCGTGGGTGCTGCCGTTACTCAATTTGCGCTCCTTGGAGGGCAAGAACACTGGCGTGGCCTTTGCGAGAAGATATGAAAAGAGTGAGTAGTTGCGCATGCTGAAATCAAGCAGGTAGCGCGCAAAATAGGTAGACGTCGGGTCGTCGTCTGCGGCAATCGCGAGCCCGCTGAGTGGCTCGCTACCAAAAAGCGCACTGGCAGTGTTGGGGCCACCGCCAATGCTGCTGCTGCCACTGCTGAGCCCAAAGATAGTGGCGTTTCCAAGCGCACTGCTACCCTGTGTGCTGCTGTTACTGCCACTGCCGCCACCACCACCACCACCATGGCCACCGTAGCCACCGGTACCTAAAGTAGTGGAGTCGCTACTGCCACTGCTGGATGCACCTACATGAGCGCCGCCTCCAGCACCTCCACTGAAACCAAGATTTGCAGAAATTGCGGCGCCAGCGCCGCCACCAGTACCCACGGAAACAGTAGCATCCTTTCGAAAATACTGGTCAGCAGGAGTCAAAAGCTTCTTTTGGATATCTCTTAGCGTATTGTGGTCCTCCTGTACGCCGCCTAGGGCAAGCAAATAGCTGGCACTGGCGGCAGCAGCCTGCTCGGCAGAGTCTGCCAGGTAATCCGGATCGGTAAAATTGTAAACCATGGCAAACGCAATGTCCGAGATGGCCGAGTTCGAATTGTTGGACGAGAGCCCGATAGCTGTTCTGTTCGGGTTGTGCGGGCTCGGGTACACGTGGTGGTGGAGAAGGTGCGGATGGAGCGACTCCTCCATCTTCAGCATTTTCAGCAGTGCTCCTCCCAGCGTCCCCGACGCACCCCCACCCGCACCCCCTCCGCTGTGGTGGTTTCCCCCATGGGCACCGTTTCCACCACTACCGCCAACCGTGCTACCATACTCGGAAGCGGGCAGCCCAGAGACGGCAGAAGCAAGCGAGCTCGAATGCGGCCGATGGAAAAAGCTCTGGAACGTGGACACTGGCGACGCCATCGATGTTTTGCGGCCCGAGTCACGCTTGCTCTCCTCGATCAGCTGCGATGTGAGAATCTTTTTAGGGATCCGGAGACTGTGGTGGCCCTGTGTTTGAAGTGTGAGCACGGGCACTCTCTCTGGTTTGCCAGAGTGACCCCCGCTGCCCCCCACGCTTCCGGACGCCATACTACTATTGTCACCGCCCAATGTGGCCCGGTCGTCACCGCGGGCGGTACCGTCTACAGGGCCGCCGGCAGCAGCAGCGGCAGCAGCAGCAGCCTGGGCCGCATAAGAGGGCTCGGGATCGTTCCTGCCGAAAAACTTACTTCTGGAAAACCGGAACTTGCTGGAGCGCTTTCGGTCGGTAGAAGTTATGGTGCTGGCGTCGCTGTAATCGTCGCTCGTGTTCGTGCTGTACGCACGGAATGACACGTCGTCCGCTGTGTGCGACCCGCCTGACACGCCTACAGTGCCAGAACCAGCATTGGACCTGCTGCTACGCGTAAAGAGTCGCGAAAGACCCTTGGTGCTGCTGGCGACAGAAGGCGCCGCAGACACTGCCAGTATGTGCGACGAGCTGGTGTTCCACTTCTTGAGCGTGTTGAAACCGACGCTCGACACCGCGTTCTGCGTCGGAAGAAGCGACGAAGACAGTCCGTTGCCCTGTGTGTAAAGTGAAGGCCGGTCCATGCTGACGATGGCCCGCTATCCGTGCTGCTGCGTGGGGCGCCTCCTTTCACAACCCGCCATGTTAGGTCACGTGACTCGATGGCTGCGAATTCTCGGGCCGCGTGAGCTGTGTGTACGGCTGGGTACTTCTACCAGCGCGTCCTGACGAGGCAGCATCCTTGTGGGGTCTCCTTCGGAGAACAGCCTCACGCAGTGGCCTCCACGGAGTGGCCCGAGCGGAGCGGACACGCATGCCCAAGCGCTACCTTTGCTGCTACATGAACGCGAGTGCCTCCGGCGGCGCCTCCCAGCGAGGACAACTCCGTTGCGTGGGAGCTCCCTGCGGGAGGGCACATCTACACAGTGGGATAAGTGGACCCACGGAAGAGAGGGGAGTGAGGGCGGGTGAAAGGGGGGTTTGATGTGCCCGTGTCCTTGATTTGACGTATGATATGGCAACTCAAGTGCCCTCAGCGCTGATAGTGGCTCTGCCAGGGGTATCTAAATACATGCGATGCTGGACGAGGTAACCTGCCCCGGTCGTATGCCCTTGGCCCCATCTTCGCCTGCTCTCGACGGGGTTCTCGACGGGGTATTGAAGAAGGGGACGAAATTGGGGTCACGTGACCGATTTTGGTTGCACTTCCTAATTTGGTCAAAACATCAACATAAACAAGAGCGCAGCTACAGCGCAGAGGCTGGGGCCAAAAGGCGATGAAATCCGCTTTGTCATTAGCTGTGGTCTCTTCTTCTTCTTCTTCTCTTTCCTTGTCAGTATGTCGAATCCATTTGACGACAAAAACTATGTGGAGGCGCCTGGTGCTGCGTTCACGTCAGACCGTTCGTCTCCTAAGAAATTCCATCAGATTGATCTCGAAAGCGATGACGATGAATCTGAGTTCAAAGGGTTCCCCAATTCTCGTACCGCCGCTACAACTAGTCCTGCTAGAGAGAGGAACTCTCCTGTGAGACAATCGCCTAACATTTTCGCTCGTAGCAGAGCTCATGCCAGCTCCAATAATCTTGGCAGGGGGCTCGAGCCAGGAGCCACGCCCAATCTCCAGTACACAACCACAAGTCCTGCAAAGGCACACGGAGGGAATACAAATGCAACATACTCGCCGATATCCAGCCCGACACGCCACAGCCCCTTCCACCACCAAGTTGGCGGCACTCCGAGGTCAGAATTCACCTCGAGGGAGTTGCCGACGCGTGACCGGCATCACGTGCAGTTGGTGATGTCCGACTCAGAGGAAGACGACACCAACAATGCTGTGATTCTCGACGACACCACGGGCATTGGCGAGGACGAAGATGAGGAAAGCGCAATGCTTGACAGAGGATCGCCGCGGCGGCTGAAATTTGGCCGGTCGAACGGTCTGGAACGGTTTTTAAAGCCGCCACAGCCAATCTTCTCTCCCGAGACGTTTGCCGAAGCAAACAGTGAGGCTGGCGGGTACAGGCAAGGAGGAGGTCGCAAAGTGTCTGACGGCGACGAATCCACCCTCAACTACGATTACAGCGACACTTATCAGAAGGCGCTTGATATCGAGGAGTCCAAATCAGTGTACTCAGAGAACACCGCTTACAGCGGGCCCTCCGAATACACTCACAGCAATGGCAGCGAGAGCGACTACTTTGGGGCATCGATCGATGGCAACATTATGAATAACATTGCCGGATATGTGCCGCCGCTGCCTCTGAAGCACCAGGAGCAGGTTGAGAACGCACCAAAGAGGAAAGTGAGACTTGTTGGCAGCAGCAAGGGGAACTTGGTATTGGAAAACCCGGTGCCAGACGAGTTGAGAAAGGTGTTGACTCGTACAGAGCTGCCCTTTGGAGAGTTTACCAACATGACGTACACGGCATGCACACTGCACCCAGACGATTTCAGCAAGAACGGCTACACATTACGGGCCGCTAAATACGGGAGGGAGACTGAAGTGGTGATTTGCATAACCATGTATAACGAGGACGAGTATGCCTTTGCCCGTACCATGCACGGAGTGATGAAGAATATTGCCCATTTGTGTGCGCGGAATAAGTCTCTGGTGTGGGGCAAAGACGGGTGGAAAAAGATCCAGGTGATTATTGTTGCGGATGGCCGGAACAAGGTGAACGAGTCTGTTTTGCAACTTTTAACTGCCACCGGGTGCTACCAGGACAACTTAGCGCGGCCGTTTGTGAACAACAAGCGGGTTACGGCGCACTTGTTTGAGTACACCACGCAGATCTCAATCGACGAAAACCTCAAGTTCAAGGGCGACGAGAAGGCCCTTGCTCCCGTTCAAGTGTTGTTCTGTCTCAAGGAGAGGAACCAGAAAAAGATCAACTCTCACCGGTGGCTTTTTAATGGATTTTGTCCCGTTCTCGACCCGAACGTGGTGATCTTGTTGGACGTGGGAACCAAGCCCGACAACCACGCCGTGTATAACTTGTGGAAGGCGTTTGACAGAGACTCCAATGTTGCGGGAGCCGCAGGAGAAATCAAGGCCATAAAGGGTAAGGGCTGGAGCAACTTGATCAATCCGCTTGTTGCATCGCAAAACTTTGAGTACAAGATGTCCAACATTTTGGACAAGCCGTTAGAATCGTTGTTTGGGTACATCTCGGTGTTGCCAGGTGCTCTTTCTGCGTATCGGTACATCGCCCTCAAAAACCACCCAGACGGTACTGGACCACTTGCATCGTACTTCAAGGGAGAAGACTTGCTCTGCCAGGACAAAGAAGACACCAAAAAGAAGGCAAACTCGAAAACAAATTTCTTCGAAGCAAACATGTACTTGGCTGAAGATAGAGTGTTGTGCTGGGAATTGGTAGCTAAAAAGAACGAAAGCTGGGTGCTTAAGTTTGTGAAGCTGGCCACAGGAGAAACTGACGTTCCGGATTCGGTACCAGAATTCCTTTCTCAAAGAAGACGGTGGATCAACGGAGCTTTCTTTGCCGCCCTCTACTCATTGAGACACGCCCAGACTATTTGGTCCACTGACCACCTGTTTGGACGGAAATGCTTGTTTCAAATAGAGTTCATCTACCAGTTTCTCTCGTTGTTGTTTTCATTCTTCTCCTTGAGTAACTTTTATCTCACGTTCTATTTTTTGACTGGTTCATTGATAAATAACCATGCGTTGGGTCGTGGAGGGTTCTGGATCTTTACTATTTTTAATTACATCTGCATTTGCACCTTGGCGTCCTTGTTCATTGTGCTGATTGGTAATCGTCCTCAGGCAAGTCGCAACGTTTTCAAAACCCTTATCTTGTTGCTCACGTTGTGTGCCCTTTACGCGCTAGTGGTTGGGTTTTACTTTGTTGTGAACTCGATCCACTTGTACACTTCACACGATGGAACACAGTACGTATTCATCAGTATTGTGGTGTCGCTCTTGTCCACTTACGGTCTTTATGCAATCATGTCAATCTTGTACATGGACCCCTGGCACATGCTCACGTGTCTGATTCAGTACTTCTTGATGATTCCGTCGTATACGTGCACGTTGCAAATCTTTGCATTCTGTAACACTCACGACGTGCTGTGGGGTACAAAGGGTGACAACAACCCACAGGAAGATAGAGGAAACAGATACGTGATTGAGCAGGCAGCCAACGGAGAATTCGAAGCAACGGTAACCGATATCAACGTGGACGAGCTCTACTTGGAAACCCTCTACAATATCAGAGCCAAAAGACTGAACCGGAAAATTGCACCTCCTTTGCAATCATCAGAACCTTATGAGATGGACGGTGAAGACTACGCAAAAGACGTTAGAACAAAAGTGGTTTTGACATGGATGTTGTCGAATTTGATATTCGTATTGACAATGATGCAAGTGTACACTGCTGGACAAACAAGACGCAACAAATACTTGGCATTCATTTTATGGTCGGTTGCAGTCCTAGCACTCTTTAGAGCAGTGGGGCTGATAGGATACCTCGTGCAGCAGTCCACCCGTTTTTTCGTGGAAGCGAAAAGTAAGTGGAGTCACAAAAGACTGGGTTACTCAACGACCAACGCCAGCGCATTAAACTAGACCACTATGGTCTCATATACCCTAATACATATTGTTAGCATGCAAACCACATGACCTGTAGCTCTCCAAAACGACTCGACCAAGTTTCATACGTGGATTCTAGAGTACTCCAATGGGGCTACTTTGGGGTGGGAGTCATTGAATGGGGCTGTTGGAGGAAGCTCTACCGAAATATGTGCAAATAAGACCCAATGGCTAAGTATTTTGCAGCCAAACCAGCGTGTAGTTACCAATTTTATTTTATCGAAGGTTGCATTTTAGGCACTGAACATAATTTTGCTTGGCTGCAACATACAAAAGAGACACTAGCACAAATATTAGAATCCATTTGCCCTTTATGAATGAAAGTTGAGGACCAAAAGCACTGTTCAGTCGTCATTGCTTAGATACTTCCATGCTTTCATATAATAACAATATAAAACTGCAACAAGGGCTTAGTTTGTACATCGCTCCAAAATATCTGATTGAAAAACTTGTAGACAGAGAAACCACTGTGGCTGCGGCACAACTCCTCTAAGCTCTCCATGTTGTCATGTGAGCACAGATCCTGTCCCACAGCCCCGGTACAAGCGGGCCATTCGGCATCTGAACCAATGAGTGAGCACGCATAGCGGCTGCTGGCTGCGCCCGGCTGTGATGCCAATATATATAGCCGTGCTGCGTAGCGGGAGGGGCGGCTGCGAAATATAATAAGGGGGGCTAAAGCTCTCCACCACGCTTCCACCCACAGAAAACGACATCTATAGGTAAAGAGATAGAGATGACTCCTCAACCTCCAGCAGTTCCCAAGGGATGGGCTGCAAAATGGGACGAAAAATACGACAGCTTCTTCTACATCAACGAAAGCACGGGCCAATCGCAGTGGACACATCCAGAGGAGAAAGCGGGCGAGAAGCAACGTCTTAACGAAAATCCTCCTCCATACGAAAAGACTACTAGTCCGTCCTTTAGATCAGAGGAAAACAAATTCAGGACCGAAGTGAAAGCGGGTGGCCCCGAGGGCGGCCCAAAAGACAGAGGTATTAGCTCATTCCTAGGAAGCGGACCGTCGAGCGGGCCAGAGTCGAAGAAGAGCGGAGCAGCCTCAGTTATTGGCGGCTTAGTTTCTGGTGCAGTAAACAGTGGTAAGAGCAGCTACGGGAGTGGATACGAGAATCGCGGAATCAGAGAGGAAGGCCGCGGCTATGGTGGAGGGTACCGCGACGGATACGGCGGTAGCCGAGAAGGATACGGAGGAAGGTACCGCGAGGGATACAGCGGTGAACGTGAAGGAGAAGGGTACCGCGAGGGTCATGGTGGTGGCTACCGTGAAGGTTATGGAGGAGGATATCGTGAAGGTTATGGAGGATACCGCGAGGGATACGGTGAGTCTCGTCACGAGCGGCCATACGCAGAGCCACACTACGAGCGTCCATACGTTGAAGTGCACCACGAGCGGCCGGTTTTCGAGGTGCACCATGAGCGGCCCATTGTAGAAGTTCACCACGAGCGGCCCATTGTTGCATTGCACCACGAACCCCCGGTGCATCACGGCTATATTGAGAGCCACCACGGCTATGTCGAGCCTCATCACGGGTACGTTGAGCCTCACCATGGCAGCAGACACCATGGCGGGCACCATGGCGGGCACCATGGTGGGCATCACGGAGGCCACCACTAACTCTAGCCGCACACTATGTGACAGCTCAAGACACCGACGATACCATGTGGCAGCAACTTTTATACGTGAACATAAAGAATATACAGTACCATCCTTCTCGAATATCTAACAACATACGCAATCAGAGTATCAGCTGACAGGTAGCAAGCGAGCAGTAATTTCAGAAGCCCCTGCCCTGTGTGCCTCCGGCGCCGTTCCCGCGGGGCAATTCCGTTGAGGAGCCTTCTTCGGCGAACAGCCCCACGCAGTGGTCTCCACGAAGTGGCCCGAGCGGAGCGGACGCGCGTGCCCCTGCCAGGGCTACGACCTGTCCAGTGTGTGTGCCTACGGCGGCGCTCCCGCGGGGCAACTCCGTTGGGGAGCCTCCCTTCGGGAGATCGGGCAGTCTTGATATATTTTGCAGCCATTGACACGTGCTCGGTCACGTTTGCAGGTGGAAAATTTCAAGGTACAAGTCGGCAGGCCAGCGGGTACGAAGGCTCGAGGTAGCGCACAGCACTCAGCACCCACAAACAGAATGGTTGCCTTAAAGAGAAAGGAATCGTCGCCTGTTAATGGCCATGCCTCTAATGGCGGCGCAAAGCGCGCCAAGCGCGCCACGTCTGCATCGTCGTCCCTGATTCTCCACTCGTACTCGAAGCTCCCCGACATCAACGCGTTTCCTGAGCCCAAAACCACGCCCTTGGACGTGTTTGTGTGGGGTACCGGGTCGATGTGTGAGCTTGGATTGGGGCCTGATGCCAAGACAAAAGAGGTGAAGCGTCCGCGTCTCAATCCGTTTTTGGCGAGTGGTAAGCTTGGCTCAGACGGCGCCAGTGTTGTTGATTTTGCCGTTGGTGGTATGCACACGTTGGTGTTGGACTCTGCTGGCCGTGTGTGGTCGTGGGGCGGGAACGACAGTGGTGTTCTTGGCCGTGACACGTCCAAGGTGGCGGAGAAGTTGAAGGATGCCGATGCTGACGACTCGAGCGACGACGAGGATGGCGATTTGAACGAGGCCGAGAGCACTCCAGGCTTGGTCGAGGGGCTCCCTTCATCTGGTGCCGATTCTCCTCGTATAGTGCAGCTTGCTGCCACCGACAATCTCTCAGTGGCTCTTTACTCCAACGGAGACGTTTACGCGTGGGGGTGCTTCCGGTGCAACGAGGGGCTCTTGGGGTTCCTCCGGGACGAAATCGAGGTCCAGCGCACGCCGATGCGCATCCGCGAGCTCTCCAACGTCGTCCAGCTTGCCGCGGGCAAGGACCACTTGCTTGCACTTGATCTGAAGGGGATTGTGTACGCGTGGGGGAATGGACAGCAGTTCCAGTTGGGCCGGCGGGTGATGGAACGGCACCGGTACCGGTCGTTGGAGCCACAGCAGTTTGGGCTCTACGACATCAAATATATCGCCAGCGGAGACTTCCACTGCTTCGCGGTGGACCAAAAGGACCGCGTGTACGCATGGGGGCTCAACCAGTTTGGGCAGTGCGCCTTCACCGATAGCGAGGGTAACTTGGAGGACGGGTCGTTGATCACGAAGCCAACGGTGATTGATGCGCTCTCAGACAAGGACATTGTGTCGATAGCCGCGGGAGAGCACCACACGTTGGCGTTGACGAGTGCAGGCGACGTGTACGCGTGGGGGCGGTACGACATGAAAGAGGTGGGGATTCCCAAGAGCGAGCTCCCGGAGTCAACGTATAAAGACGCGCACGGGAACCCACGGCTGGTTCCGGTGCCAACAAAGTTACGGTTTGGCGGAGCCAAGGCAGCAGCAGCAGCAGAGCCAGTGAAATGTCTGGCGGTAGGATGCGGGCTGCACCACTCTTTCGCAGTGACCAGAGACGGAGTGATGTACGCATGGGGATTTGCAGACACATACGCGCCAGGACTCGGACCACTCGACGAGGATGTGGAGAAACCCACGAGAATCGTGAACACAGCAACAAAGAACTACGACATAAAACTCATTGGTGCAGGAGGACAGTTCCTGGTGGCAGGAGGAGTGAAAATTACAGACGAAGACGAAGTGGAAGACAGAATCGACAAGTACGATGAAATCGACGCTTAGCGCCCCTACATAGTTAGACAATAAAAGTATCTAGACTTGAGAGACGGCCCGATACGCCGCCAAAGGCGCCAAAGGCTCGACTGGTTGCCCTACACGGATGCATGGACACATGCGATTGCCAGGCGATGACTCAGCCAAAATCAAGCTGGTTAAAGCGTTAGACTTTTTCTTGAATCCTCACCGAGGTCGTTTTTTGTTCCTGGTTTAGCCTGGCCTTAGAGCGCCATGTTTCTTGTCGCTGCTTGCGGGTGCGCATTTCTGCAGGGAAAAGCAGCGTGGGGGAAAAGCAGCGTAGCGTGGGCTTTTTGGCGGTGGCTGCAATTGCTGCGAAAAAATGCGCCCGCGACACTGCGGAGGGAGGACAAGCCACAACGGGCAACGGCACAGTGAAAAGGCTATGTCAACGACACTTCCTCTTCCTTTCCATCGGCTGGGGGCTCGGCACCTTCCTTCCACAGGCGTTTCTTTGCCGGCACTCTGGCTCTTCCCCTGCTTTTTTTCTCTCCAGTTAGTGGTCACCGTACTCCCATACTGGGCTTCTCGCATCCTGCACAGAAACCAGCTCGTCCGTCGATCAAATCGGCGGGGGGCCTCTTCGCCTCTTGAGAGAGCGAACACCACAAGCGGTAACGAAAAAGCCATCGCATACGCGCCCCAAATGTATAGCGCAGTGGCTCAGCAAGGAATGAACGCACCGCCCTCCAAAAACCAGTGGCAGGTGCCTTTGAGTGGGGCCTCCCAGCAGCATCAGCAGTTGTCTCAGCAGCAGCAACCGCAGGGCTCTCAGCAGCAGCAACAGCTCCAGCAGCTCCAGCAGCAGCAGCAACAACAGCAGCAACAGCAGCAACAGCAACCACCCGCTCTTCAGCAACAGGCAGGCACACAGCAGGCACTGCTGCTGCCCCAACAGAAGAATAAAGCACTCAATGACGAGCAAATCTACCAATGGACATCGGAGCTTGTTTCCGGAGTGAACCGCGAGCGGGCTCTCCTTGAGCTCGGCAAGAAGCGTGAGCAGTACGACGACTTGGCGCTTGTTTTGTGGAACTCGTTTGGGGTGATGACGGTTTTGCTCGAGGAGATTGTGTCGGTGTATCCGTTTTTGCATCCGCAGGTGTTGACCGCGTCTGTGCTGAACCGCGTGTGCAACGCACTCGCACTCCTCCAGTGTGTGGCACTGAACTCGCAGACACGCGGGTTGTTCTTGAGCGCCAACTTGCCACTTTACTTGTACCCGTTTCTCTCGACCAACTCGAGACAGCGGCTGTTTGAGTACCTCCGGTTGACGAGCTTGGGGGTGATTGGCGCGCTCGTGAAGAACGATACCCCGGAGGTGATCAACTTTTTGCTCACCACGGAAATCGTGCCGCTCTGCCTCAACATCATGGAGATTCTGCTGGAGTTGTCCAAGACCGTGGCCATCTTCATCCTTCAGAAAATCTTGTTGGACGACCAGGGCTTGTCGTACGTGTGCACCACGTACGAGCGCTTCCACACCGTTTCGTCTGTGTTGGCCAAGATGATTGACCAGTTGAGTGCCAGCACTCAAGCGCAGGCACAGGCACAGGCACAGGCACAGCTGGGAGCAACAGCAGCGGCAGCGGCAGCTGCTGCCCACCTGAACAGTCTGAGCCGACTTCTCAAACACGTGGTGCGCTGCTACATGCGACTCTCGGACAACTTGGAAGCACGCAAGGCGTTGGCAAACATCTTGCCCGAGCCGCTCAGAGACGGAACCTTCCTGTATATATTACAGGACGACGCGGCCACCAAGCGCTGCTTGGCACAGCTATTGTCAAACATCAGCGAGCTGTGAGCGCATTCTACACTACAGGGGGAGCCGCGGAAGTGCAGGTGTGCCGCCCTTCGGGAGAACAGCTCCACGCAGTGGCCGCCACGGAGTGGCCCGAGCGGAGCGGACGCCCCACCAGGCAGAGGTATTGGCTTCTACACGGGTTTGTGGGTGCCTCCGGCGGCGCTCCCGCGAGGCAACTCCGTTGAGGAGCCTCCCTTCGGGAGAACAGCTCCGCGCAGTGGTCTCCCCGAGGTGGCCCGAGCGGAGCGGACGCGAATGCCCCCGGCAGCGCTTTTTTGTCGCGGACTCCCCCTTCGGGGAACGCGGTGTATTTATGGGCTGCTTGGCTCTAGCACGGCCTGAAGCCGTCCTGAAGGGCGAGAAGGCCGAGAAGACCGTCAGCGTATATATGTAAAATAGAGATAGAACCACCGGCTTGTATGCACGCTGCGAATCTAGTGGCCCAGCGGTGTGGCTTTGTAGGTGCGCGGCTGCCGCATTCGCTTATCGCTGGGCAAAGAAAGCTTCGTAGACGCAGGAGAGTTGTCACATTTTTCACCTCAGACGGCCACGCTATTTCCGCCGTCACACTCTTCACCATGCCCGAGCATTCGTTTCGTGAGACCACGAAGAGACGGGCTTCGAGCACCGTTGGGTCTTTGGCCAAGGGCCCTCTTTTTCTTCCGTCAGATTTTATCAGCCGGGTGCCTCAGGGATTCGATGAGGAGGACAGTGCTGTCAGTGGGGACGAGACCTCGCCTGTTGTTGCTTCTACGGTGGGTGTTTCAGGCAATTTTGGAGTCGCTGGCTTAGCGAGTGGCTCTGTAGGTGCTCTTCAGAGCCCCTCGACGCCACTCACTGAGGAGTCTCCGTTGCTTTTCGCGAGCCCGCAGCTGAACCAGTCAACGGGCAACGGTAGCAACAACTGGCCACACGGACGACGCCACTCGACGCTTCGACACGAGCTCGTGCTGGAGGAAAGAGCACTTCTTACAGACAACAAGATAGCTGTCCCGCACCAACCAGACCGGGACTCGGACGAGGAGGTGGATGAGACGTTTGAAGCTGCAGTGAAGCAGAATCGGCTAGACACAAGCAGATATATCGAGCTCAAGACATTGCTCCGAAGCTCTGTGCCACTTGTGGTTACGTTTTTGCTCGAGTCGTCGCTATCGACAGTGTCTGTGTTCACGGTGGGCCACTTGGGTGCCACCGAGCTTGCGGCGGTGTCGATGGGTGCCATGACCGCCAATATCACCGGGTACGCCACCATCCACGGCATAGCCACGGCTCTTGACACCTTGTGTCCGCAGGCATTTGGTGCAAAAAAATACCACTTGGTTGGAGTGTATTTCCAAAAGTGTGTGGCCCTCACGGCCACTGTGATGCTTCCCATCTTGGTGGTGTGGGTGTTTTTCGGCTACTCGCTCATCACACTCATTTTGCCCGACAGGGAGACTGCCAAGCTCTCCGCGGTGTATTTACAGTTTATAGCGCCTGGAATCCCAGCTTACATCTTGTTTGAATGCGGCAAGCGGTTTCTCCAGGCTCAGGGTGTGTACCACATCTCCACATACGTGTTGCTTTTTGCTGCGCCCTGCAACGCGGTGATGAACTGGGCGTTTGTCAGTCATTTCGGGTACTTGGGAGCACCCGTTGCGGTGGCCATAAACTACTGGCTCATGGCACTAGGGTTGTTTCTCTTCACCGTGTACGGAATTCGGGCAGAGGACACCCCGAGCGGGTTGCACCCGTTGACTTGCTGGGGTGGGCTTAACATCAAGCAGCTGTTCCGCGCATGGGACAAGTTGGCATACTTGGCAATCCCAGGGTTTGTGATGCTCGAGGCGGAGTTTTTGGCATTTGAAATCTTGAACTTGGCCGCACTGTACTTGGGCACCGTGGCGCTTGCAGCACAGCTGATTGGAACCACAATGGCTGTGCTCACCTACCAAGTCCCGTTTGCCCTTGGAATAGCACTGCTGACACGTATTGCCAACTTTTTGGGCGCCGGAATGGCAGGCCCAGCAAGAAAATCAACCCAAGTAGCGCTCGCGTTCGGGCTTGTGGTGTCTCTCGCCAATTTCCTTGCATTGTACTTGTTCCAGCGACAAATAGCACAACTCTTTACGAACGACGAGCGCGTGATCCAAAAGGTGCAAGGGGTGATGTGGCTCATAGCACTCATGCAAATCTCCGACGCCATGAACGCAAACCTGGCGGGGTGTCTCCGTGGACAAGGACAAACAAAAATAGGGGGCATAGTGAACCTCTTCCTGTACTATGTAGTGGGAATCCCATTGTCGATATACCTTCTGTTCCACAGCACCTACTTCAAGGGCAGTCTCCATGGGTTGTGGATCGGCAGTACGGTGGCATTGACAATCATCGGGGTGGTGCAAAGCTATTTTGCACTCACAGCAGATTTTGACAAGTTGTGTGACGATGCTCGCAAGCGCACGTCCGAGGGCGAGTCCTCGACTGCGGTTTAGCTCAAGCCATGCATACATTTTCCTGGCCCCAAGCAGACTCGTGTGCCTCCGGCGGTGCTCCAGCGAGGCATCTCCGTTGACGAGCCTCCCTGCGGGAGAACAGCCATAGGAGTGGCCGCCTGAGCGAAGCGGACAGGCAGAATCACTAGCTTCTACGAGTATTGCGGGGGGTGCCTACAGCGCTCCCGCAACAGAAAAGAACTCGGTTTAGGAGCCTCCCTGTACCATAGGCTACGCTAGTACTTAGCGTTACTTTTATTTAAATATACGGAACCTAAAACGCGTCGATCATGGTGGCTTCTTTAGCCGATGCCTGGCTTGTTACTCTTGCACTTCCCGCGAGCAATTCTCTTCTTATCTCTGGTCCAATTCCTGCGTGGAACCGTTGCCTCACTGTCTCCAAGAGGAAGTCTCTTTGGTCGTCTGTGATGTCGTTTTTGTAGCGTTGTGCGAATGCGAGGAATGCCTTGTGCCACACCACTGGGAGTGGTGGCATCGATGCACCTGTGTTTTCTCCGTCCATCGCCATGTCTCCCCCGGCTTCCAGTCCCACGCGCCTGAATCTCATAAAGTAAAACACAAGCTCGTCCAACGTCTGGTATGGCAACGCGTACTTCTTCTCGATCAACACCCTGATGAAAACCGTCGTTGCTGGATGAAAGTCGCGCTGGAGCAACTGGGTCAATGCCACAGACGAGTGTAACACGGGCACGGATACCTTGGCCAACACAGACGCGGCAATTGTGGCCTCACGCACAGAACAATACCCATCCACAAGGGGCAATAAAAACCCCTTGAAAAAGGCTGCAGGCTTATATAACGACTTTTTCAACGCACGATACAAGTGGTAATTGAGTGAGTGATCCTCAGACTCCTCAATGCTGGTTTGGAAGCGCTCCAAGAGAACCTGCTCCACGAATTTCTGTGCCTCTGGTGCCTGCAAGTTGGACACAAACAACTTTGTCGCCTCATATACCGCGTGGGGTGTCCACGCCAGTGGGTTCGTAACGTAAAGCACGTCTTCCCAGTTTCTCAACGTAGGTAACACTTTGAAAAGCTTGGGCAATTTGCCGTGGGTATATGTAGCCAAGATCTGTCCGATCTTCTCGTATGCGGCGATGACTTTTGGTGGGAGAAGCACGGCATCCGTGGGTCTAGCGGCTGCTGCGTCCCCAGAGCTGGCACTTGCGGTCAGAGCTCTGAGTTGCTCCTTCTCTTGAATTTTTGCCATGATTTTGTCGGCCAAGTTGAAAGAGCCTCCGTTAAGACCGTTACCGCTGCCACCACCGTTGGCCTGGAGATACTTTTCAAACATCTCTGCATCTCTCTCGTCAACCTCGTTCTCCTCCTCGTCGTCGTCATAGTACTCTTCCTCCTCAACCTCATACTCGGAGTATTCCCCAGACTCCGAATCGGAGTCTGCGGTTGTAGATCTGAGGGAGCCACCAAGGGCACCAGATGCCTCTACTGGGCGAACTGCATTTTCTTCCTCATCCAACTCGTTCTGCTGCTCTTTGGCAAGCTGCAAAATCTTCCTGGAAGTCAGAGCATCCAAGTAGCCCTCATCTTCCTGCTGCTGACGGTGCTTCTTAGAATGCGACGAACGTGGAGCAGCACGAAGATTTCCGCCCTGCTCGGATATATCCTTATACAAGGGATTGTGACGAGTTTTTCCCTTGGACTCGCTTGTAGAAATTTTACCCATGCTCGGTTTACTGGAAGTGAAGAGAGGAAGCGAAAGCGTTGAGATGAGCTCGATGAGCAGCCCTTTCGTGGAGCTGAAAAAAGAAAAAAAAAAAAATCGTGCAGGATGTTGCAGATCGGCTGCGAAATCGTGCTCAAGGGCCACTCTGTGGGGGTGTTTTCCTCAAGGGAACTTCTAAACGGACCCAGAGAGAGAACCGTCGAAAGCACGAAGACCCTGGTGATATATTTACAGTCACCCGCTTTTAGTAATGCATACGTACTCGTATTTCTATAAATGTCCGGGTTATGTGAGTTCCTGGTAATCGATGCGCACAAAGAGTCGCGAGCAGATCAACTCCTCGCCCACAAGGTCGTTGATGGGTAAGTATCGGTATCCTCGTTTGAGGTCAGTGAGACGTGCCACCACGATCCCGATCGGGTTCTCGTCGCTGCTGCTGTGGGTACCGATTATACTGTTTCCACCACTAGCACCGCTAGTGGTGGTGGTGCTGTTGTTGTTACTGCCACCGCTGCTAGTACCGTTGGCTCCCTCTGATTGTACAATAAGCCGAATAAACACAAGCCCGTACGCTGGTGCTGTGAATATTCCACTAAACTTGTGATTCCAAACAGGGTTGAATCCATTCTCCACTACTGTGGCTGTGCGTTTTGCCAGATGGTTACCCCATTTAATATCTGTTGCTCCAACCAACTCGAACGACACAAACGGGCTGCATGTAGAAGACGAGGAAGAGGAGTTTAAAGCGGATGACAGAGGCGAATCTGAGTCGCGTGGTTTCGGAAGCTGGTGTCCGCTTATCACTTCTATGCAAAATACCATTCGAGTCTCAGGCGGTGTCTGTGCTGAACTAGCTGGTGTTCGCATCGACTTGAGGAGCGGTTTCCGGAGCTCAATGGGCTTTATGACGTAGCCGGCCTTGTTGACACCCTCAAACATCGCCTCGTTGAGCTGCTGGCCTAAGTCATACGTCTGCCAGTTAGTAGCCACCATTTGTACTCCGCGGGACCAGAAGGGCAAGGGGTTGAAATTAGACGACGTTAGCCGGAATTTGGACGGGTATACACGCATAAAGTACCGCCGATTGTGCTTGTCCACTTGTCCACACTTCACCTCATCTTTGAACATTGAGTTGAGTGACTTTTCGCTGATAGAGAAGCAGTGGTTGAAAGTTTTGGATTCTGGAAGCGAGAAGTTACGAAACTTGATGCCTTGAATGTAAACACCCAAATCGCTAAGGGGCTCAATAATTTGGCTTTTGCGCTTTGTTTTGCGTAGCGTGAAAGAGGATGCTCGTTTGCGAGAACCTGAGTGTGCAGAGTTACTTCCACCTGTTCCTGAGCTAGTGATCGAGCCGGAGGCAGAAACTGTCACTGCAAGGGAGCCTGTGGAAGTCGGGGAGGTCCCTGCGGCTGTTATCGAGCTAGAGGGCGTACTAGATGAAGCATAGGAATTTGATCCAGTTGAAGTTAATACCACAGAGGTATTGTCCTCTGAAAATGAAGTTGTACTGGTTGAGTAGTACTTGCCTGTCTCCGAAACTAAGAGTGTTGATGACTCGCTCGTTCTTTTCACCTTGATTAAGATCTTGTGTTTTAGTTGGTTTGGAGAGGGTAATCCAAACCAGTCACCTCCTAATGGGTAGAGCACTAGCGAGTCACCCAAAATCTCCTTAAGACTGCACACCATCTTGAGCTGGTTTTCAGCGTTACAATGCACCTCAAGCGACACAATTAGAGGGAAAGGGGATGTGACAAAGGCGTATCGCTTGATTGTTCGCAAAACGTTCAGGAACGATATGTTACTGGTAAAAGTACGCCCGTGGCTGACGATTGGCTCGCTACCTCCAGATGCATTGCTCCCTGATGAAGTCAAGTCCAGACTGCCACTCAAGTTCGAGTGATTGGAGTTTGAGCCATCCCACACGTCTATTTCGACACATCTACAGCCGCGCTGTAGTGCCTTGATGTATCCCTCGATGGAACTATCTCCGGCTATCTGGCGACCGAGGAGATATGTGTTATGCGAAGAGCAGATAAAGTACTCATTGAGTGGTTTGTCAAAGTATGCAGAATGGCTGGAGTCGGTAGCTTGTGTAGAAGAAGCGTGTGCTGAACCAGCAGTATCGCTTGTAGCTTCCTCAAAGTTGGAGTAATGGTTGTACTTGGAGAGTAAATAGCGACTAAAGTTTTCTGGAGTAATATAGTCGTACTGGCCACAGAAAGTGTTGAAGAGCCGCATCACCTGGTCGTCGGTGTACTTCTCGTATTGTGTGTATTTGAGGAAACGGCGGAAGATGGCATACGTCATGACTGGCGTGGATTCTCCTATATTTGGGACATCCGCTCCACTAGAGTCATTTCTCGAACCATTTGGAACTGAGCTTGTGTCGCCGGTAAGAGCTTGTGGCGACAGGGAGTGTTCCTGGTTTACGTAGTTACTCTCACTGATACAAATGAATGTGTAGCGCTCTGATATGTCCTCCCGCTGTTTCAATACAGACACAAATTTTTTGAAACCTTCAAAATCCAAGGTTGGATGCTGCGATTCCGTCGTTGTAGTTGCCACCTGCTCGAACACTCGTTGTAAGTAAGTTTGACTTACGTTTATATTTAGGCGCTTGGTGTACTTCAAAATATCATGGAACAGTAGAAACTTTTTCGGTTGCTTGGCAGGACCACCTTCTGTGACAATCAAACTGGCGCGGTCCTCTGTGCTGCCACCTACAAAAAAGCTGTGGGCAAACTCATCGCGTAGGCGCAAGAGACTCTGTAGCACAGTGGCCGCACGTTTCAAGTCATGGTCAGAGTCTGCAATGACATGGAGTGTTTTGAGTTTCTTCTTCTTCAAGTTGTAGTAGCTGAGTGTGAGCCAGGTAGTTTCGTAGCCCTTGGAAATGTGAAGCTCCTCACGGTAGTTGCTTGCGTCCTCCAGTGCTATCACTCTTTTGATGTCGTCTATCGAGACCTCACGGTGATACTTGGCCTTTTTTGGACCTGAGTTGCCGGCTCCATCTAAGGCGTGCGTAATTGTATTCGAGCCCATGCCGTTGGCGCCACTAGTACTGTTGGAGCTGTTTGCCGCGTTTTCTTTCAGGCTACCACTCAGAAGTAATCGCAGAATCAGCGCAGCGGTAGAAATAATGGGGTTGCTCCCGTTTCCGCTACCGTTGCTACCTGCTTCAGTAGTCGTGGAAGGTACCACAAACCAGGAAAGCGTGAAGTTGTCTGGGTCGATTTTTAAGAGGATACGCTTTTTAGACTTGTGTGAAACCTTCAAAAGAGGCATACCGTCCTTGAGAAATACAGGCGGTATTTTCACCTGCAAATCATCAGAAGAGACAGCATGGGTAGCGGCCCCCGTTGTGCTCCCCGTAGAAGCAGCAGGAACTGTGTCCATGGACGTAAGCTGTTCCGTTTCTGTGCCCTGCGCGCGCACACTTGAATCAGCACCTACGGCGTCTGTCGCTAGATTGCCCTCGCTTTTACCTAGCGAAAGAAAGCGCTTGAGCAAACCTTTGGCAGTGCTTTCTCCAGATCCAGACGAGAAAGTGGTCCTTGAATCATTGGCCCGCAAATTGTTGAACAAAGACGTGAGCTCCGACTGGATAGGCGAAGAGTTGGACCTCTGAGGGATATGTGGGGCAGGAGGCGAGTGCGAACTAGAAGGCGAAAGCATTGCGCTGTCGCGCTCCTGTAGCCTATCAGTGCCGTTTGCGCCATGGGTAGCGCTGGGTAGTTGCTCCATCGACGGTATGTTGAGGAGCAATTGCTAGAACAGCGCGTCTATCAGGGTAGTCGACTCAAAAACGAAAGGGCTTCGCTCGTGTGAGATGCGAAATGCGACCGCATCATTTTCCAGCGGCTGCAGGCTGCAAGGTCTAAGGGCCGTCAAGATTTACGCGCGATCCGACCCCGAGCGTCAGAGCCAATTCGGTTCGAGTGGAGGTGGGTAGCACTTTACGGCTGGCGAGTTCTTGTGGTTCACTTTAAATCAATAAGGATCAAATTACAGGGTCTAAGTCTATATATTATAGTGTATACATGATTTTTTTTTTCGTATCTCTGGAAATACTTGGCCTACGCTTTTGAGCAGTGTAGCCGAATCCACGGAGTTGTCCCACGCTGTAACTGCCTTAGGCGATCCGCTGTTTGGTCCATACCAAAGACAGAACATGCTAGTCTGATGAGCTCTAGGTGGTTATTGTTCTCCCGAAGGGAGCCTCCTCAACAGAGTTGCCCTCGCCGGGAGGCGCTGCCGGAGACATCGGAGTCGTAGGGAACGGGACTACAAGGTGACAGTCTCTTCCAAGCGCACATCCATTTTCGCGGCGCTTTGTAGGTGTCTTTTCACGTCGTTGACGGAGTACTCGTTTCTGTGAAAGAGACCGGCACCCAACGCAGCGTCCACGCCGCAATCCATGCGGAACACCTCTTCAAAGTGCTCTGGTTTCCCTGCTCCCAGGCTTGCAATCACTGGGATCGACACTTTAGCTTTCACTTGGCGGAGTAATTCCAAATTGTACCCTTTGTTCAGGCCATCGTGGTCGATCGAGTTGAGGAGGATTTCTCCTGCGCCCAACTTTTCGCATGCAGCACAGAGCTCCACTGCTCCCAAGTCGTGTACTTTCCGTCCTCCTTGCAGTGTTACTTGGTAGTAGCAGTAGCGCTCTCCGTTTGGACCATATTTCAGCGGGTCTTTGATTTCGATGCACTCCATTCCTGCTGTTTCAGAGCTGTTTGTTGGATCTGCCACGTATTTTCGCTTGGGGTCTACTGAAATAACAACAGCCTGGTTCCCAAAGGTAGCCGAAATGGTTTCGATGGATGAATCTCCTGTTCCGCGCTGGTTGTTGGCGTAAAACTTCTCGGCAATGGCAACGGCGTCGGAGCCAATACTCACCTTGTCTGCTCCCGAGCGGAAGTACAAGTCAGCCACTTTTACCGCGGGCACTGTCTCATTGGTAGCACCGTCGACCATATCTTTGATACCACCGCCTACAGTGAGCGGCACGAAAATGGATTCCGCAGCCTTGGAGAGCACCTGGAGCATCGGGAGGTCCTTAAGTGGTGAATTTCGGAACGATGTGATGTTGAGAAAGGTCACTTCATCTGCGCCTTGCTCGTAGTAACGGGTAGCGAGCTCTACAGGCTTTCCGAGATTCCGGATGGACCCGCTGCTACTAGTGCCTCCAGTGGCTGCTGACGCATTTGTCGGTGCCACCGTCTCTCTCACATTGTATTGGTCTCCCTTTGTCACCACCAAATCGCCGGCCTCGTTTGCCCTCACATCCAAGCACGCAATAATTCTGCGAGTCAACCCGCCTAGCGTTTTCTCTACTTCTCCGCGTGGCAAGCCATCCTGAACTTCCGCGTCAGTCACATCACCATACTTGGTCCCCTCGAGGAAATGCTTCAACACACGCAATCCAGCCACTCCCAGCTTCTCCGGATGGAACTGAGTAGCGAAAAAGTTCTTGTATGCAACGGCTGCAAGAAACCGCTCCGATCCGTACTCGGCAAAGGCAAAATCCCAGCCTGCATGCGAGTACTCATCCACAGCTCTCTCTATCTCTGGCAGCTTCAATATAGCTGCGTATGAGTGGACAAAATAGTACTTGTTGGAGAGGTTGATGCCATAGAGAGAGCGACTCGATGGTAGCACACTGTCGCCTTGCTTGAGCTCACTGGCAGAATTCCAGCCAATATGCGGTACTGACTTGACCAACCCCCGTTCAGTAAAAACAGGATCATTCTTGTTGAACTTGAAAAGGCTCAAGTCGAGATATCCAAGCCCAGCAGCCTCAGTAGTAGCAGCCTCCTCGCTGTCTCTAAAGAGCGACTGAAGGCCCACACAGATACCCATAAGAGGACGACCGCTCTCTATGTACTTCCTGATAGGCTCTATAAGTTTCCTCTCATGCAACTGCTTGACAAAATGAGCGTAGTTTCCCACACCGGGGAAAATAAGACGGCCGATTTGGGCGTCATAGCGCTCAAACTCCTCAGCATTGGTGATGAACTGAATAGAGTAGCCGCCAATGTGGCGGATGGCATTCGCAAGCGACTGGAGATTTCCGCTCTTGACGTCAATAATGTACACCGTGGTCATTTTGTACACAGTGAGCCTTCGAGAAATGAGCAAAGAGAGAGAGAGACAAGACTTGGGGTAAGAGCTGAAGAAATGGCGGCCGAAAAAGCGTTGGAGAGGGTGACTCAGTGAATTACTGCATATAATACAGAGTGCTGCAGCAGAATGCGGCCCAGCCGCACCGCGCCGTTTTGGGTGTGATTGTCAATTTCTATACACTGCTGCGGTCCGATAGCGTCTAGGGCGGGACACAGCTTCCAATTCGCTCGAGCTACTTCGTAATGTGTGGAACCTTTCCCTCCGAAGAGTTGCTCCTTAACCAAGGTGCCGTTTCCGGGAGGAAAGCGCGTGCAAGAATCGACAGACTCATGCCTTTTGCGCTATGATTTGAACAAAATAGTGGATACCTCTGTTACGGAGGTCATCCATTTCGATTCGACAAGCGTCCAAACGGCCATCGATTTCAAACATCTTTAGGAGTCCACAACGCAAGATAAACATGTTGACATCTGTGGCTGTGTTCAAGAGAACTATTCCGTATTTGACGTTTTTATCGCCAAAGATTTCTCCTAGTTCCTTGAGCACATCTTGTACGAGATGTGGGAATAATGTCCTGGCTTCGCTGGATGCCCATACTGGTTCTGGTACCAGCGATGGTGCTCCTATTGGACCTGGGCTGCTTGACACTGGGCTCGTGCTCGTGCTCGTCATGGGTGTTCCATTGGCATACGGATGCTTTGGGGTACCTGCTCCGCCCGGTGGTGGTGGATGTATTCCACCATTTGCCACAAACGAGTCCACATTATCGTCCCCATACTGCGGGATCGGGATCTCCACAGAACCACCCTTTCGCAACACGCGATGGAATTCGCGAAGAATCGTTCTGTAGTTTTTGAGGGTGAACTGAAGCGATATGTCTCTACAGTGCACGTAGTCGAACGTTCCATCTGGAATTGTGGAGAGCGACTTGTTGTAGAACTGGAAATTACGTGGCTTGTGTACTAGAGGCTGTTGTTCCTCGCTTTCTTGGTGCTTGCGCCCGATCCCGCGTCCATGTCCACTAGAGACGGGAGGTTCTGATACCTGGTTCTTTTCATTATAGACATTCTCGATACGCTCCTGGAGCCGCACAAGCTGTTCCGGCGTGTAGCTCAAGTAGTTGGCAAAATCGCCCTTGAAGTCCATCTTACGGAAGTATTCTGAGTATAGCTTTGCGTCCGACGCGGCAAACGGTGAAGGAAGATTTGCGGTGTTCTTTGAGTTGTGAAGCGCTGCATAGTAGCGGGTGGGGTCACTAACGAGCTCTGGATCCTCAGCGTAGTGGTTCATCTCCACCACAGAGACAAAGGGTGTGTATACAGATATGCACCATGACATAAGAACACTGTAGTATGCGTTGTAGTTGAGCACCTTGGGCGCACGGAAATGCCCAGAAGCGCTTGACTCCGTCAACGGCGGTGGAGTTGATTCTTGGGCTGGGATTGACTTTGGTGGATGATTGGTAGCCTCGGCCATACACTTGACATACGTGCCAAAGAGCCCCTCCAAGCCCCTTCTCTCCAACATATGGGTACCCCCACTCAATTTGGTCAAAATTTGAATGAGGTATTTTTCCAAAAGAATGAACTCGAACGACAACTTGGTCAACGACTGCACCAAAAACTCGGTGCTGTTGACTGCGAACAGCGCCATTCCATCCTCACCAAGCTCCTCTTGTCGAAGGCGGTAAAGTTTCTCCTGGAGCTCGTGATAGAGGTTCTTAAAGTAGTAGTGAGAACGGAGCTCGTTGGCGGCCGAGGGAATACGGCCTGAAACTGAACCTTTTGTGACTGGATCCAATGCAGTAGTGCCCCAGCGCGAGTCCGTACCCTTGGGCGGATTTTCCGGAAGAGTCAAGAGGTAGCGCACATAGTTGGCAAAATTCACCTGGATGAGCTCCTCGTGCGTGACAATTTGCGTACTGTGGGGCCGCTTGGCCAGCTCTTTTTTGATAAGCTCACGAAGAAACCCCCGTGACTGGAACGATGCGCGGATGAGCTTGGCTTCGTAGTGTCTGATATCCTCCTGGATTGTGGTGGCGCGACCGTTCCCGTCACGGGCGCTGGGGCCTGTGGTTCCGGCGCCCGCGCCAAGTACCTCCTCCTCCGGATTAATACGCCTTATGAATCTCACCAACGAGTTGAGTCGCACACTTGCAAAAATTATAGGATCTGAAGAGTGGAACGCACGGATATTATCGAGGAGATTTTGGTACCGGAGCATCTGGAACTCAGGCTTTACCACGTGCTGACTCATCATTGCCACAGAGTTGAGTACCTCAAGGTCTACAATCGGAACAAACCGTTCGATTTGGCTATCACCGCACAGATCCAGTTGCTGAAGCTGGTGCTGTTGTTGCTGAGGAGAGGGAGGATACTGCAGTTGCGGAGATTGCAGCTCGCCGTACGAAACCTTGAATATAGGCGCTTGCTGGGTCTTTGGCGAAGTTGCCTCCATTGCTGACCGCCTGCTTCCCACCAGATCGTGTCTGTCTAGGATCTGACTGTTTACACTGGCAGCTGTGCTGCCGCCGCCGCCGCCGCCGCCTAAAAAGGTGCTTGACATCTTCCGAAACCTTGTGCCAGACAAAGTAGACGCTTCGCTTATGGAGTGGTGCCGACCGCCACCGGACAACTTCAGGTGCACCGACGAAAATGATCCGCCAAGGTGTTTGTGCGGTTTGCCCAGCGCAAGTGAGTTGTTCCGTGTGCTTGTATTTGACGATTGCGCCGATCCGTACGTCGAGCTCTGGCTTGAACCTGGTCCCACTGCTGCAGCCGGAGACCCCGGTGAGTACAGCGTGCGGTGCGATGAGAGTGGATCGTAGCCAGAGTTAGACCCACCAGCCCCTGCTGCTGACGCCAGTAGACTGGATGCGTCAGCACCTGCCACTGGAGGCGCTGATGGTTTGTTGGCTAGGCGCAGAAGCAGCTGCTTGAGCTCCTCCGCATTGACTGCAGTGCCCTTAATAGCAGTGGAGGCAAAGCCGCCTACTCCAAAGGCAGCTGTCTCTGTTTGTCTAGCAGGAGGAGAGGCATCGCCGATAGTGCCCATGGAGCTCGTAGTGCTCTTGCGGGGCTGATGGGAGACGTCACTGGTGACGCTGCTATTGCGCCGGCCAGAAGTCGCAGAAGCGGCACTCGAAGAAGACGAGTCTGCCTCCTCGTGCGTGCCCAACTTGGACGAGGACGGTCGCTTCTTCTTTTTCTTTCGGCTGTCCTTCTCTTTCTTGAGCTTTTGCTTTGTCTGGTACGACATCGTAGGTACCACGTAGAAACTCATTTTTTCGTCACACTCGTGGTTCTTGTACGCTTTGGTGTGTTTAGTGAGCTGCGTTGCTCGGTTTGTCAGCGCGCTCGCTTGTGGACTCGCTCAAGGAGTCGGTGGGGGGGAAAAGTGCTCGCTGCCCGGACTTAGCCGTCGGGCGGGTTTGGTCGGATGAGTGTTAGTGTCCGGAAACGTGTGCCCCTGTGTGGCTCACGCGGTGATGGATCCGTGTTTCTGGCGTTGGCAATGGGAATTGACGCCGTGCCGGGATTCTTTGTCTTCGGGGGGGGTGCTATAAAGCTGGTTGGGTCTTCCGCTACCGCTCCGGGTCCCGCTCTTGTATTTTTCGCTGCTGCCGCCCTGCACGTGATGCTCCCGCTTCCAGCTTTTTGTTGTCTGTCTGGCGGACGGGCTCCGGCCGCTGGCTACTCATTCGCGGTGTACTCCCAACTGGCGGCATCAGTGAAAGCCCAATGTGTGCTCACCTAACGTCTTCTAAAGTTACTCAAGAGCCCAAGCTCACCCTTGCGGCCTGACCCCCGTCTGCGGCGCACCCATTGGCTGCAAACGGAGCTCTTCTGTCACGTGTGATGTCACGTGATCGCACGCTTGAGACCCGTGCGTATGGGCGGCGACGAAGCACACGATCAGCAAGCGTCACAGGATCCATGTGGTTGCGGGTGGTGTAGTTGAAATGCCTGGTGAATTGAAATGTCTGGTGAGTCTAGAGGGTTTCCAGCCGCTTCTGTATACAGCGCTCTCAATAAGTTTTCAGTAGGGGCTCAGGTGCCCGGAAAGACTGCCGCACACGTAAGGCTGGCACTGAGATGCAGCGAGCCGCGACTTTTTCGCGTCCAGCGGAAAGAAAACATCTGCAGGCGGGATCGTAGCTGGCCGCGCAGCCAAGAAAATAAATGAAAAATAGACGCAGACGTGTCGCGGCCCTGGCCCAAATACGAAAGTACGAGGGCAGCAAAAAGCAGTCCAGTAGGTGGCGTACCGGCAGGCGGTCTTGGGGAACAGTATGACACGTTTGATGTGGGCAAATTGAGCTGTGAGGTATTGCAATCGTGCTTGTCTTCGCAATGGTCAGGCTCTCTCCTTGGGCTTTTACATCTGCTTCATCGCGAGAAGAGACGGTTTTTTTTTGTAGTCGTATTTTTTGTCTAATATTTTTTTTTGCCTTGATATTGTTTTTTTTTTTTTTTTTCTTGCTATTGCCTGCTAGCCAGACGATAAAACCTTTCAGATCGATTGTGTTTCTTTCTGGGTGAGAGGTTCTTTGTCGGAAGTTGAACGTGAAACGCACATAGTGCTATCCTTACACCGTTTAAGCGCACACAGGACGTTACTTGCGAAACGAATCTTGCCGCACTGCGCTTCAGATTAGGTTGAAACACATTTGCAGGGGCAGAGAACTCACACACACAGTTACGAGTTCAAGCAGACACAAGTAGCTACGTGCACGCAAAACAAAGCCAAAACCCACACGGGGGCAAGGTAACAAGATACGCCAATTATAAATGCTCCTCTGCAATCATAGGGTGAACGCCAGACAGGTGGCCATAGGGCTCACATTGGCGGTAATAATTTTGATTGCATTTTTCAAGCGCAGCAGCAGCTCGCACGGAATCATAGCCTATTCCTCTCTTCCAACGTCGTCGCACAGCTCAACCGATCTTTCTCCGCTCCATTCGTTTTGGAAATCAACCATTGAGTTGATGTACAAATATGAACCCAAATTCAAGACCCTGATTCCCATCCATATCGTGGACAGATCGGAGTCCATTGCTGGCACGCGCACAAAAGAGGCACTCTTATCGAGATCTCGTATCAGCGAGGAGGTGATCAACGAATTGACCAAAAAGCATGCTGGTATGGTTGCCAATTTGCCCTCCCACTTGCCCTTTGATAAGGGCACCAATGGTATTATTTTCATTGGTGGTGGTAAGTTCTCCTGGCTCCTGTACGTGTCGCTTCGAGCGTTGAGAGACACTGGATCACAACTCCCCGTGGAGATCATCATGCCATCATACTCAGATTATGAAGAGGAAATTGAGTTTTGTACGCAGGTTCTCCCGAGACTCAACGCTAAATGTGTGGTGATTCCAGACGTGATGGGGCCCGCAGCCATGACGGTACAACTGAAACACTCCAAGTTTCAAAACTATCAGTTCAAGTCGTTGGCCTTGATGGTTTCATCGTTCCAAAACGTTTTGCTTTTGGATTCGGATAACATCCCGTTGGCAAACCCGGACTCCCTCTTTGACAGCGATGTGTTTAATCAGTACGGTATGGTGACATGGCCAGATTACTGGGAAAGAACCACCTCACCCGTTTTCTACAGCGTCGCAGGGCTCTTTGTGGATGAAACAAAGCGAGTAAGATACAACGCATACCCAATTAAGGCAGAATCCAAAAGGGATGCGAGCGACGAAGTTAGCAGCAAAAAAGGAGAAAGCGACGCAGACGCAGTGCCGTTCCACGACTACGAAGGAGCAATTCCAAACCCATCCACGGAATCAGGACAATTCTTGATCAACAAGAATACCCACTACAAAGCGCTCCTCCTCTCCATGTATTACAACTTGTACGGACCAAAACTCTACTACAAACTCCTCTCACTCGGCGAACCAGGTGAAGGAGACAAGGACACATTTGTAGCCGCAGCCCACGTGGTAAAGGCACCATGGTACCAAGTACAAACAAAGGTACGTGCCATGGGATTCCACAAAACAGAATTCCACGGAGTGGCCATGATGCACAGAGACCCAATCAGAGACTACAACGATTACGTAAAGTACGTAAGACCAAAACAATACAGCTCGAAACCCGAACTGGAACAAATCGAATGGCTCAAAGAATTGGACAACAAATACTTCCTGGCAAACAACGATATCCCCTACTACTTTATGCACTGCAACTTCCCCAAACTCGACCCCTTGGTGTTGATGGACCACAGTGTTTTGTATGACGCAAAGTTGAACAGATTAACGAACAGAATGTACAGCGATCACGAATATGAGGTGGAGCTGAAGGGCATTGGAGGCACCACTACTAAAAAGGTAGACTTTGAGTTGCAACAGTGGCTCAATATCCACGACACCTTATGCATTCAAATGACATACTTCCGTCACTTCAAAGAACAAGACCAGCGCAAGCTATGTGAATTTGTTCTGAACCAAGTTACGTGGTTGAAACAAAGCACAAAAGTATAGTCAAAATCGCCAACTTATGATATATAATATAATATAATAATATAATCCATAATATAAAGTAATATAATCTATAATATAAAGTAATATAATCCATAATGAGTGGCTATTTTGTGAATATTGTAACCGGCAGTGCTGATAAAGGCGGGCTTTACTCCTCTAATGAGCGAAACGACTTTAGCGTGGGACAGGTATTCCCTCGAGTACTCGGTGTGGCCCGGCGCACGTCCAGGAAGGACAGTTGGAATTAACCTTTTCATGCCAGAAGTTGAGCTTTCACAGACGTGCTGCCATCCAGAAGAAGCGAGCTGCGTAGAGCCGCGCCATAATAGCGCCGTGCACATACACGAGCTAGAATCAGACAAATGCACGGCTGAAGTCACCCATCGAAGCACTAGGTAGAAGAGGTAGGGGCGCTTAAAATGTATTCCGCTGGCCGTTGTCTCCACTACAACATGGCTCCGGTTTTCTGTTTATGATATCCGTGAACCAAAGGATCCATAGCTATCGCCTCTACACTGGTATAAGCTTATGGTAGCCAATAGCATTACGGCAAAGTATTACGGCGAAATCGCTGTGTCATACAAGCCATATTGGTAAAAGAGACCCGATAGATACGATGAAATTACGCCATTCGTTGACTTAGGCCAAAGCTTCCAGCACCCACAGGGCTTACAATTATCAGTAGCGACTCCTACCGCTAAAATCCTCTTGCTCAGGAACACTGTAGAAACGATAAGTTGATCTCCTTCCCAACTGAGAGTGTGGGGTCAGCTCAGCTAGAAATTTAACGCTCAGAGCTTGTAGCGTGACTATCTCTGTTGAAATGGCCCCTATCAGGTGCGGCAGGCTGCCTGAGCACATATCTCAAAGGCTATCCTTTGCAGCTGTGCCAAGTTGTGCAAAACGCGTTAGACAAATAGCTGCTTTCACCGAATCTTACTCACTTTGTCAAAGATGTTCTAGAGTCATTGCCAATAGAATACGAAGCCAAAATTTAGCACACTGCGGGGTGGCTGTATCCTAAGGGACCAAAATCAAAATATGCAGCCCTCTCTGGAACAAGAGCAATGAGTGATCACAGATACTTCTGCTACATCATGGAAAGGAGTGGAACGCGCAGCCAGGTGCGGCAGATGCATTCACTCACTAAAGCTTTCCCCACTCCCGGCGTGGCTACAAACTTGCCATTCACATAAAGTTTTACCGTGCCCAAGCTACAGGAAGCTTAAAGTATGGATGGGTGCGCTTCGCACCCAAATGGTAAGAAAAAGAAATTTGGGGCACGGCTGGAGCCAAAGCAATCACTAAATATCAACTAATTTGGGCCGCTTTGGTAGATAGCTTGGCATAGTGGTGGGGTAGTTTTTTTTATGCGTCTCTTACAGAGCGATTCGGGATCCAAGAAGGCTAATTCTTCAATACAAATGATTATGGGAGGGTGTGTGGTGGATTATCATCCTCTCAGCTCCCTTATATAAGGCTTTGGCATTCTCCCTCTTATTGTTATTATAGTAAATAGTTTCTTTTAATCTGTTTATACTGCCAAAAGTCTCGCTTAATATCTGGTTCGAACTCAAGTACTTCCCGATACCTCTTTGATTTATCCTAGCCCCAATGCACTTGCCTGCAAACGACAACGCTGTTGTCAGTGAATCCAAAGACATTTTGAAGAGGTATATATACACCCACTACTACACTACATCTTCTTGGTACTCTTACGGGCGGTGGATTGTTGTCGCTGCATGCATTCTTATATTTTTGCTTGTACTCATGACGGTCATCATCTTACGCCGAAACCGTGCTCTGCGGATACGTCAATCCAACAATGGCTACTATGGTCCACCAACCAACCATCCTCAGAGTGGTGGCTACATTCCACAACAGCAGGTTTATAGTGAACCTCTTCCCAACAATGGCGGGTACTATGAGGAGTCCAAAACAGCTCACTACAACAACGAGAATTCCACTACAGGAGGCAATGTCACGGATGAAACGAACAATTTCCTGGCACAAACATACCAGTTTCTGGCACCGCCGGGCCCACCGCCTTCACATGTCAGAGATTAGTAGTGGCAATTGGATCATGCAGTTTATAGGCCACCGATTTTGGGAGCACGACTTTTCTCCACAGGTGAAGTTGCTTGGTTTACACTTCAAGGAGCGTATAGCATTAATAAAGGTCACTTCAAGGAGCGTATAGCATTAATAAAGGTTACATATAAGGTGACAGTTTCAGTTTTTCTAAGTTTCCTCTGCCACCGTTTGTTTGTGGATTCGAAGTTTCTGTGATCAGCATGGACGGTAGGCTGTGGATCAATGGAGCCTTAGCAAGCATTTGGGTGCGAATTTTTCAGATAGCTGCTCGTAAAAAAGAAGTGGTTTCCAACCAGGCAACCTATGTGTTCAGAGATTTCCCTAGCGAGATAGACTTCCTAAAACGCGAGAGAATCCCCTCGTAGTAGTTCTTGATAAGTGGCAGGTGGTATCGCAATCCCACAGAGAGCCCTAGTAAATGTAAGAGAATAAGAGGGTGAACATAGTGGGAGCGCGCGCAAAACTCAAAATTCAAGAGTAAATCAAGCGCAAATCGCTCACACAATACTTCCAATACACTCCACTCCAGACCCAGCCATGATTCCCTACTTCAACTCAATATTACCGCATACAACGGCCCAGGGTGGATACCTTCCACACTGGCTCTTGTTTATCTCTGTAGTTTCGTTATTCAACTCTCTACAGACGTACCAGGCGCATGACTTGACTTTGACCCGCCGCGTATACGAGCTGGCCCCAAGAGACCAGGTGACAAATTTGAGCGCACGCACCTTTGGTACTTGGACGATCATCACTGCAATTGTAAGATTCTACGGTGCTTACCATCTTGTGGGCAATAAGCAGATCTACGAATTGTGCATGTGGACCTTCCTTGTTGCTGGGGGTCACTTTGTGAGTGAATGGCTCTACTATGGCACTTGCAAGTTGGGCAAAGGGTTGGCAGGACCTTTAGTGGTGGCAAGTCTGAGCTTGGTGTGGATGTATTTGCAGAAGGACTTTTACTTGGCTTGAGCTCCTCCATTTGCTCATAGTGGCCACTAATGTCCCCGCAACAGCCGTGCTCGTCACTCAGAGTCAAATGGGAGGATTGGAGCACTTACTGGTGTGGTTCCTGGGATGACCCAGAGTCTTCACTAGCGTGGCTGTTCTTATAAAACGGAATGTTCTTATGGTGCACTTGAAGCACAATCTTTCATGACAAGTGCTCACAACATAGTACTTTCAATACACGAATGCATTCATTTGTATGTAGTCCTGTAGGCTGCTACCGTCTGCCAAGATGGTAGCGAACGTATCCAACTATGACCGGCAAAGCATTCTGGTAAATCTGGCGTACTATACGAGGACATATCGTTGCGGTGAGCTCTGTGACAAGATATAGCTGTGGCAGAAATTTGGCTGCAATCTGTGAACGGATAGTTGTCTACATAGCATCAAGAGAGACAGACCTATACTTGAAGTAACTTGAAACAGTGAGAGCTCACACATATCAAAGGTTCATCTGTTTGAAGTCTTTACGAGTCTATAAGAGGTAACTACAGAATATACTTCACCTATTCGTGCAATCTGACTGAAAGTTGTCTTACTTTTGTCTTCTTTTTTGGAAATTGATAGAACTGACAGAGGCGAATTGATCTCAAGCTGAGATACCCCACAACTGTATGTATCAATATGCTTATTATCACCCTTGTTGTTCAACAACCTTGGTAAGAATGGATATTATTCGGGTAACCGTTTTCCATGTTGCAGAACAGATATCGGAACCACAACATCATTAAACAGGTGTAGAGAGGTTTAGCTAGTAATCCTCACAGCTCTTCTGTTTCAACATAGATATTCAGCTGACACTGTTTACTTTGCCCCATACGAGACAGGATTCAAACGCCAAGGTAATTGCAAAGTTTATGAGGAGACACCATAGGCTTATGCGTCTAACAAGACTGGTTCGCTTGTTGCAGCCATTTCTCAGTGAAACAAGCAGGGATATATGATAAACAAAAAATGATTCGGTATAATCACCTTCACTTATTCTCTTCCCTTCTTTCCTAGTCTACCACTTGCTTCCGGGCCCCTTCGTTCCCAAATGTACTACAAGTATGGTAATGTATCTATGACATGTTCGACAACCTTCCCCTTCTCAGCTGTAATAAAAAACACTAGCCACGATCTAGGTGCCAGCATCCCTACAACCATGATGGACTTAAATATCTCTATTACTATAAATCTCTCTGTTTATGACAATGCTATACACTCGATTTTGTGTACGTCTGTGCCGGCAGCTTTTCATTCATAACACCATCGATTACGTAGTCTGTCTCGTACACAAGGTCTGCCTCATCGATGTTACTCTTTGGACCCACGTAGAACTTGTACGCAAAAGTAACAAAACCAATTGCAGCCAAAAGCAAGGGGCCAAAGTAGCACAACGAGGTCCAGTTCATTTGGTCCGGTGTCAAGTCCTTGCCCTTCACGTAAGGGAAACACAAGATTGGAATCATGAGCGCCACGAAAGCTACACTTACGACACCAATTGGGGTTGAGTATTTTCCCAAGCTCCATGGACCTCTTTCGAAGCCTCTTGCATATGTGATCTTCAAAAGCGTTGGCATCGTGAACGACACAAACCCAGCAATACCTCCCACTGAGAAGATAGCTCCAATCGCCACATCACCAGCGAAGAGCAATAATAAAAATAACTCTCCAAGAAACATGTTGATCCAAACAGCGTACACTGGTGTTTGAGTGTATGGGTTCATTTGCTTCCAGATTGACGAAAGAGGAAATAAGCTGTCTCTTGAGTAAGAAAAGGTGACTCTGGACGCAGCTAACATACAAGAGCAACCCATAAAGAAACCAGAAATGACAGTTAATGCGGTTGCCACGTTTACCAATTTCGGGTCCAAAATTTGCGTCAAATACAGCACGAATGGTTGGCCCAATCCTTGTGGATCAGCAGCAATTTCGCTTAAGTCGTACAATGTGTAAGAAATTGCCAACATGAAGAGGAATCCAATGGTACCTCCACAGGTTGCGGTCAACACAATGGCCTTTGGTGCTGCAACAGCTGCATTCAGACATTCTTCAGATAAGTGGAACGGTGAGTCGTATCCGGACATGGCCCAGATAACACCCAAAAACGACTGCAACATGGCAATACCCATGGGCCAATCCGTTTGGTTATCCAATCCCCAGGCAACACTGTTGGAATTGTACTTGGAGATACCTGGGTTGATTTTGTCTCTCTTGTTACCAGCCAAGATTATGACAAACACAATGGCCAAGAAGATCATATTCAACGCGGTACTGAACGTGTTGAACCAGGCCAACCATTTGGTTGGGCATGAAGAAATGATTGCGTGGATGATCTGGATCCCCAAGGTGAGTGCAAACACCTCGCCGTTCGTCGGTGTGTAAGCTCCATTTGAGTTATACGCCCTCAATGCTAAAATCATGCTTGCAGTGGCATAATTGACCGAGGGAGCGCCTGTGATTTGACAAAGCCAGTTTGAGTAACAAGTCATCCAGGTCAAAAATGGCGCCCACTTTGGTGGGGCCAACTGCGACACCGCATACGGGGTTCCTGCCGATGTGGGGAAAGCTGAACAAATTTCAGCCATCGAATAGGCGACTGAGGAGACGAAAACAGCCGCAATAAGCCAGGGAATTGGGGATATTCCAACGACGAGCTGCTGGTAATAAAAGCATGAAGCAACAGAGGGAAGTAATCCAAGGACTGAGAAGGAAACTGAGAAAATCGACACAAGTGAAAACTCTCTTTTAAACTCCTGTTTATAACCCAAAGCAAGAATCTTTGCCTCATCCTCTGACACTTCGTGATCTACATTGATGGTGACTCCCTTATTGGAAAGGATAGATGTTATGTGTAGGTCATCGACATTTACAGCCGAGCGAACAGACTGTAAAGCACTCATTATGTGATAGTAATGCTATTCCGTCTGGATTTTGAATGGTCAGGGCGATGGCTATGTCGCTTGGTGATAAAGGTTCAAAAGAAGAAGAAGGCAAGAATAGAAACCAAAATAAATGAAACACTTCCAATAAACAGATCAATAAAAACTACACTCAAAATAGAACAAGAGACTTCAGGAATGCAAGACGTATATATACCTTCCCTAATCACATTTCGCTTATCTGTGAAAAGCCGTTGATAATTCAGATTATACGGTCCTTTATTTTTTTTTCTTTCTTTTCTTTTTTGCGCTTCGTATCTATGCGCTGCATTTCTAGCGGCGGCTACCGAACTAAGTACCAGATGAAAATAATCAAAATCCAATGCGATTCGATAGATAGGCAGATCAAATTTATCTGAGAGGCTACAGCTGGCTTAGTTTTTTTTTTATGTTTTTATCTCGCGTCCCAGTCGCTGATACTTATCTCTCAGTCTTTCAAAGGCAGTTGTGATTTGCGAGAGGTTTACTCGTGGCTGCTACGGTAGAGGTTTGTATGCTCATGTGTGAGTTTTGGTGGATGAGTGTATGTGCACGTGTTGACATAAGGAAGGAGTGACGGCTGGCGGCAACGAAGAGGGGACAGCATCATTAAGGGTCAGCTCCGCACCAAAGATGGGGAAATTCCTAGGGCATTTCTCGGGGTATGACGATAAGCAGTGCTAGCGGCTGGCCCAATACAGTAGCGAAAAAAATTGTTCCTTGAGTTACGCACTCGGTAACAAGCGGACTTATTGTTCTGTGCCCACCAACAAGATGCCTGGGGCTGCACAGCCACTTGGTGTCTGCCTATGCAATAACAGCCAGCGCAGTTGTATATAGAGTATCTCATATTATGTGCTCTGGCTTGCGCTTGCCCCTTGTTTCACAACGCTTCCAGTGTGCTACGTCAGTTAGCGGTTAGCGTGTGTATGTTGTTCTCGGACTATCTTAGTTGGCGGCTTCTTTGGCTGCACGTATTTTTTTTTTCAGCCACCAATTGACCGCGGGGAGACGGCAGTAGTCGGTGATCCCATGATGATCTCTCCCAGGAGGTGTTTCTTAATCTATCGAGCCGCCATAACTGTGTACGTGTCTTGTTGGGTTACACTTAGTTCAACCCCTTTCACTTACTCGCCCCAGACAGCTTACTTACAAATTCTTGTTGGTAGACGAGGTGCTCACTTGAATAATTTTGAGGCTGGTTGCACTTTTCACGGAAAATATACTTTTGTTAATGATCGGGTATGCAGTATACGCTCTCTTGAATGAAAAACACGCGTAGGCGTGTGCATTGACCCCAGATTTCAACCTGTTTAAACACAGTGCAATCCAGTACCGTAAGCCCTGTCTGTACGTGCTCAATGAAGTGGCTGATATACGCGGTTTTACTTCTCACCCATATAGTCGGGCTATTGGTGTTCCTCAAGGGGTTCTTCCCCTCAAAGGTTGTGCTCTCTGGTTTCAGTGAGTTCCACCACAAGGGTAAGACTTCGCCATTCCTGGGCCCCAAACGGGAACAACAATTCGACAAGTTTGTGTTAATGGTTGTAGATGCCATGAGAGCAGATTTCTTGTACTCGGAGACGGAGTCGCATATGCCATTTGTCCACGAATTAATATCTGGTGGGTCGGCAATCCCATATACTGCATTTTCAAACCCACCTACAGTCACGCTCCCTAGATTAAAGGGAATCACCACCGGTGGCACCCCAAGCTTCATAGACGCCATATTAAACGTTGCTGATGACAAGGATGACTCTCAGGGACTTACTACACAGGACTCCTGGATCAGGCAATTCAGAACGAAAGGATCCGGTAAACTAATCAATTTCTACGGAGACGACACCTGGCTCAAATTGTTCCCCAAGGAAGAGTTTTTCGACGAAACGGATGGAACAAACTCCTTTTTTGTGAGCGACTTCACAGAGGTGGATAATAATGTCACCAGGCACCTTGACACCCAGCTTGCCAAAGCTCCGTCCAAATGGGATGGATTAATACTACACTACTTGGGACTTGATCATATTGGCCATAAGGGTGGACCACAATCAGTTTACATGAAGGATAAACAGGAGGAAATGGACAATGTAATCAAGAGAATTTACTCTTATATAACATCGAACAAGGTGCAGACAGAGGATACATTGTTCATCATCATGGGTGATCATGGAATGAACGAAGTTGGAAACCATGGCGGCTCATCCGAGGGAGAGACAAGCCCAGGTTTGCTTTTGGTGTCCCCCAAGTTTAAAAATACGATGGGTCATTCATACAAAGCACCATCTGCGAATACAGAGAATTATTCATATTACAACCACATTCAACAAATCGACTTAGTTCCAACATTATCTGTGTTGTTAAACTTCCCCATTCCAAAAAATAATCTTGGCGTTGTCACAAAAGAAGTGTTATCGTTATGGGAGAAGCTTGAAGACCAGGAGCGTATTTTGCTAGAGAATTGTTACCAATTCAAGACCTTGGTTGACGCAAAATACGCCATAGATTTGGATAATTATGACAAAGGCAACACTGATGACGATCAATTAGGGAGAATTATTTCCAAATGGCGTACGTTAAAAGTTAAAGAGAAGAAAACAGGCGAAGCTGCTCTCCTGAAATACTACGATTTCCTCTACGAAACTCAAGAAGCTTTGGCATCCTCAGCTACAAATTATAACTACAATGATATTAAAACTGGGTTCTTATTGTTAGCTTTATCCGCTGTCGCAGCCATAATTGTGTTCTTATGGAACCATTCTACTGCTGCCCCGAATGTCAGCGTTGTGTATCCTTTGATGTTTCTCTTCTTCACAATCACATATTCCACCAACTTCTTGGCCTCATCATTCATCGAAGAAGAACATCAAATATGGTGGTTATTTACTATCTTGAGCGTGTTTGCTCTTGCTGGATATACAGGTGTTCAGAACAAAAAACAATACTTATATTTGTTTATAATTATTGTGGGGATTCGTATCATTAGGACGTTTTCCAATACTGGTCAAAAATTCAAAACCCCAAATACTCTCTCTGCATACCTCTTGCAAAATACTGATATTATGTGGATACTTAACATTTTCACATACATCGTTGCGTCTCTCTCCATTTACGGACAAGGATATTTCATTAATTGCTTTGCTTTCCCAAAGTATAAGAGTTATAGACAACGTGATGCTAATGACTTTGGTCCACTTTTTACTTTCGTTGGAGTTTTCGTTACCATGTCGCTATCTTTCCTGTTTAAGCTTATACAGTTCTATAACGATGGAAATACTATACCGTCGTGGTTAACAGGACTCTTGAAATGGAATTGTGAATCCATGGGGGTTCTCGATGTCGATCTGGCTGATAAGAAATTGTTGCAAAATGTCTTGATAAAACTCTCCAGATTTTTCTTGTATTCATTGGGGATACTATTCGCCGTACGCTTGGTGATCGGAAAATTTAGGAAAATTAATGATGGCATGTTCACTGATTTAGGAAACATGGTTGTTGGCTTCTTGATACACCAGACGAGACCAGAATTAATTCCCATTTTTCTCGTGTTTTTCATTATTCGATACGCGGTAGCAAAAACTATAAATGGTGCTAAAGATGTGAACCTATACCTGTTATCTATCATTTTGGTGACCTTTTCATTGTGCTTGCAAAACGTTTCGTTTTTCTCCATGGGTAACACAAATCTGCTTGCGACTGTTGATTTGTCTAATGCATATAATGGGATTGAATCCTTCGATCCGTTTGTTGTGGGTTTATTAACATTTATCTCCAGTTATGTGGGACCAATTTTTTGGTCTATTACATCGGTGGGATGGCTATTAGAAACGAACATTTTGGCATTTAGCACCAATGATGCAAAATTCCCGGATATCATTGCCAGTTCAAAGGTGAAGTATCAGGTATTCCAAATTAAGTGTTTGATGGGATTAACCTTTTATACTGTTTGCGCAATAGTATTGGTGGGATCTTGCATAAATTTGAGATTCCATTTGTTTATTTGGACGGTTTTCTCCCCCAAGTTGTTATTTTTTGCAAGCTGGACACTTTTAGTGAACTTCTTGGTCGAACTTTTAGTCATTGGCTTCTTAATAGCGCTTAGTTGAAGCTAGTCCCTCTTTCGAGCAGTAAAACAAACTTCTGACAGAGAGAATACAAATAGCTCCTTAAGATTCCTACATGTAATAATGTCTCAAAGATAATATGCAATTACTGTTGTAACAACAATATAAATTACTGTAATAATGGATCTCTGAAATGGGGCTGGTTGTTAATGAATTTCTGAGCTCTTCTATCATTCTGATCTTCTCTTTTGAGTTGTCTGTCCCAAGCCCTTTTTTGGGTCGCTAACTCTTTTCTATCCTTCACCTTAAACATATGTCTAGTTTCAGCAGCAATAAGAGTACCCTGTCCCTCGGACAAAATTCTTTCAGGAGCAATGTTCTGTCTATAGTATCTCGCCATTGACCGGTGACCGATCACTGCACCTGATGGCAAGACAAGCTCGTGACCATGCTGATAAAGTGAATTATCATCGAGGGGTAACTCCTCACCGTCATCACCCTCAGAGCCTTCATCACCTTCTTCTTCTTCGGATACATCTTCCCATTCACCTCCATCACCTTCTTCAATATCCTCCACAGAGATTGCTTTAGTATTCTTTTTGTCGTCGCTATATGTTGACAGGAAATCATAGAACTGTGATATCTCAAGTTTCTCATCTTCCTTTTCGTATGGTATTTTCATATGCCTTTTTACTCTCATATGTTCTCTCACTGCTTCAATATTTCTTCCTTCATAGTTACAACAAAGACAGAGGTTACCCAAGCCAATCTTTTCGCCCAAGTAATTTATAAGACCCTCCTTGTCCTCCAAATACTTTTGTTCTGGAATATAAAATCCATGCTCTTTGAACATATGTGCACTATTTTCGTCAACATTATTGAAGTTTTGCTTTTCTTTAGGGTGACAGAATAAGCAAGTTGTGACAGGTATATGGACTTGATTTGCAAGTTTTTTAGCCATTAATTCTTCTTCTAACTGATCTTCAGTCTTTTCAGGTTCCTGTCCTTTACTTTGCTCCTCAGTTCTGCTTGACTCAAGGGAAGGTTTCGATTCATCATTAGCACTGGCGTTTGCAGCAGCACTCGCGAGAAGATTCTTCTTCGCTGTTTCCAAAAGTTGCTTTTTTTGGGCATATAATGCTTCCTTTTCTCTCCTTCTGAGTTCCTTCTTTGTTATTTGCTTATTGCTTTTCTTTTGCTCCTTAGCTTCTTCCTCTGGGCCAAGTGTTAAACTTACGACCTTCGAATTAAAAAGGTCTTCGTCTATGGCGGGGAGCTGAGCAACTCTTCTTTTCAAGTTATATCTATGCCAATCAGATTTCATGTGTTGTTTTTGCTCATCTGCGGAGGCAAATGACAAGCCACATGTATTACAAGTGAAACTCATTATGTCTTAGTTCTACTATCGAAAGGAGTGTCAAAAAGAAGGTAGTGAGTATGCTCGACTCATCGTGCTCATCTCATGGAATCCAAAAAATAAGTTGAAAAGACAGGGGAGATGAGCAGGTTATATGCAGTGCATCGAAAATACATAAAAACATCTCAACATCTACCTTGGAACGTCTATGACAGACTCTCTAGAGGTAGTACGTAGAAGCAGCATGTCAGATTATAGCTTTGACGACATAGTTCCAGAAGTTATTAAGACTATCCGTGCTGCTACCTCATTAGCCGCGCAAGATGTCAATTTCTATCGTTCACTTGATTCCCAGCTCGCGAAGAGTCTTGACAAGTCAGGGAATGCATTGCTTGATATAGCCAACAGAATTATCGAGACTGGTGCAACCTCTTCTGATGATCTTGAATCCATCACCATAAGCAATGACAAGAACCAATCATGGAAGCCTGTAGCTGAAATTTTCGACTCATTATACGAAAAGGTCGACATTACCTTTGACAGCATACAAACCAAGAAGAAGACTACTGAACAATTGACGTACTTGGAAGATGGAAACCAAGACGCTAGAGCACCAACTAAAGCAATTCCAAAACCTCAGCTAGAGTTTAAGAACAAAGTCGATAACAGCGAATCTCATCCATTTAAGCCAAAGATCTCGAAGAAGCCTAATGCTCTCAAATCGTACGAAGAATCCACTAAGCTAACCCCGAGTGACAATGATAACTCAGATGAAGAACCAACTCACTATGAACATCCTTACGAATTTGAAATTGACAATCAACCTTATCCTGACTCCATTCTTGAATCTGTCGATCCTATTCCCTCAACCCCATGGAATGAAACTTCCGCAATTTGGGTTGACACCATTGACAAGTTAGAAAACATGATTAAGTCACTTGAAAACTCATCTGCAATTGCTGTAGACTTAGAGCATCATGACTACAGGACATATTATGGACTAGTGTGTTTAATGCAAATATCAAACAGAGAGCAAGACTGGATAGTTGATACATTGAAACTAAGAGACGACCTTGAGCCTTTAAACTCAGTATTTACCAACCCCCAAATTATCAAAGTTTTCCATGGGGCGTTCATGGATATAATTTGGTTGCAAAGAGATTTAGGATTGTACGTGGTTTCTCTTTTTGACACCTATCATGCCTCAAAGAAGTTAGGGTTTCCTAAATTCTCTTTGGCCTACCTACTTGAAACATTTGCGAACTTCAAAACGTCAAAGAAATATCAGTTGGCAGATTGGAGGTCGAGACCACTTCTGGCACCTATGTTGTCATATGCTAGGTCCGACACTCATTTCTTACTCAACATTTTCGACCAGTTAAGAAATAAGTTGATTGAAAAAGGTGATGGTAGACTTCAAGAGGTGTTGTATGAATCGAGGCAGGTAGCAAAGAGAAGATTTGAATATACCAAATTCCGACCCTTGAATTCCTCAGGACTGAATGTTGTCAGCCCAGTTATGTCTAGTAATCCGAGAGAACCGTTTGGCAATATCATGGCGCAATACAGAATCTCATATCACAAGGCGCCCTTGGTGCGAGCTTTATACGAGTGGAGAGATTCTATGGCAAAGAAAGAGGATGAGTCAGTAAGATATATAATGCCCAACCAACTTTTGGTTAGTTTGGCGCTATTGTCACTGCCTGTAGATTCACAAAAAGTTTTGGGCTCCTCCGTGTTTATACCTGATTCAGTGAGAGTTCATTCCAAAGAAATAGCTAATTTGATCGAAGCAACACTCAAAGATATGGATGAAAGCGATTGGAATCTTGTGGACAGGCTTAGCAATAATGTTGGAAATGATTCAGCGTTTATTAACGAAGATAATCCGGATACGAGCATAATACAAGTCGCAAGTGATGCATTCCATAAACTCACTGCAGGTTTGGAACAACGTGAGAATGAAGAAAGCCCAGATCTCTTGAGCTCAAAGTCTTCACTTTTGTCCGAAATTTTAGAAAAAGAGAAAGACCAATTTTCAGTGGAGTACGATACCAAGACCAAGGCTTTGATCAAACACTCTGTGGATGAGACTAAGCAAAGACTTGGAAAGATCTTGGAACATTTGCGCAGCGTGGGAGAATCCATTATTGCTCCTGTACGTACTGAGAGAGTTGTCTCTAAGCATGAGCTGGAGGTCATCGATACATCGGTCACTGAGGCCCCAACTGCAGAAGCTGAAAGTGAAAGCGAAGATCCAGATGAATTAATCACAATAAGAAACAAGAAGAACATTACAGGTGGTATTTCAAAGCGACTGGATACCGATAAGACTCCAGAAGAACCATCATTTGACTATGCCAGTGCTGACAAAATCATGCTTGAAGCTAACAAAAGAGATAAGAGGGATAAATCTAAGAAGAGGTCGTTCGACCCATACGCTAATACAGGTGATGGACCCCAGGCTGCGAAAAAATCGAAGAGAATCACAAGCGGAAAGACTTCAACATTCAGAAAGAGTAAAAAGTGATTAACATAATAGAAATACATAAAACGATCAATTTCATACAAGGTTTTGTAGAAAGACAACAGTACAAGGGAGAAACAAGAAACGAATAATCTTCATTAAATTTCCAATATAGACCAAGTCGAAACACTTATACAATTGGAGGCAACATAGAAAGCAAAATTGGAGTCCAATATAATAATAGATTTAAGTGTAGTTGCACAACAAATTGAAAAAAGCGTCTGACAAACGAATAGTGCAAACAAAACTTCAAAAATTACAAGTAAACTCCAAATCATGGCTACAACCAACTTTAAAGATTTCTGCGCCAGTAAAATTGAAAACCAAATGTAGAGCGGAGGATGTAAGTACAGACTCTATACACATCAAATATCACAACAACGCTAAAGATGTTGGAAGTTTAACTCCACAAAATGCAAACCGTGCAGTGTAGAATCAATAGCTAATCAGCTAGCTATCTAGTGCATCCTCAAAATACTTGCAACAATATCCTGATAAGTAATCACTAAACATATAAACAAATTTATGAAAACCAAATAGGGTGGTTACAAGCTAGTTCTCAACTTTTATGCCATTGCTTCATAGCACCGCAGCTGCTCATAAGGAAAACCAATATATAAGGAAAACCATATAGCTAAGGCAATATTACGATAATAGACCTGTGCGTGTACACATCTACAACCGAATGACCGATCCACGCAATTAAGCTTAATCAGATGACTACATTGCTTGTTAAGTTTGCAATGCAGGTCTTTCTTAAGAATTTGTGGTGACAAGTTCGTTAAACCACGTGAAGAGTTGCATGTACATGACAGCATACACAATCTGGCTCAATATCAGTACACATAGGTTAGCACTGACCGTTATGCTGGAGTATATCAATGCACATAACATGCAATATTGACTATGTAAGAATCTATCTATATGATTAGTCGATTTGAATATATTAAGATATGTGCCATTATCTAACGAAGAACATTAACTTTCATCTGAGTATGTACAACGATGGTGAATCATTTGTCAAGCTCAACACAATCAATATGAATTACCTACCTAGACAAACGCCGCCAGCAAGAAGTATTTGTACCTAGATGTGGACGTACTACTTGAAGCATCTGTTGAGATCCCGATGGCAGTTGTGGAGCATTTTCATCGTAGCATCTTCTATTATCTAATATTATGTTGAGAGTATTCGATCAGATGTAGATTTTAGCTACAACAAATACCGAAGACAGAGATGGAGATGAAGATTTGATACTTCTATTCATGCCCAGAAAGTTAGAACATTCATCACTGACTGGGATATCAATCTAGCAGAGATAGCGACCCCTGATTTGAGTCTAACTGCGCACAATTGCCGCACATCCTTCTGAAGCAAAGCGGTCTACGTTTCACAGCAGTTGAAAGGCGACTTCATAGTCCAACCTAAACGAAACCAAAGAAGGTTTACCTCCACAACTTTTTCAACACCTGAGAGCTCGTGTACAAAATGAATTTTGACTACGATTTCCTCGACCATCAATATACGTAGCGAATGCTTTCATTCGCGCTAATGTTCGTAGACACAATATGGGTTTCACAAGAATAAACTTGTGAATATTTAAAGCCCTGTCTCTGTATGCTCCAACTTGTTTTTTGGGGCACTGACTATGGTAGTATATAATGTCCGATGTGATTCGGTAGTAAGTGTGCAACGCCTCTTGTGGGTTCCGTCTTAGCTTATCTAGAATTTGATTGTTTTGGAGTTCGGATGAAAAGTCGCCATCATTAACTATGGGACGAGTCTCGATGTATCGGCGTCCGACTACTAGATAGTGAGGAGCTGTGCACTCTAGCTTCTTCTCGTTGCTACTATCTTCTGTTACAGGCAATGAAGGCTATTTTGACATGCAATATACCAACGTGTCAATGTGGTTGCACGTTAATATCAACGATGGTTACTACAAATGGGGCTAGTGATATGAGTGGAGAAGGTTTACACCGTAAGTTAGCACCTGGCACTAAGGGATACACACAGGATTTTGGAGTTGTTTACCCTTCACCAAGAGATGAGATGTTTTTTATGTAGTATGTAATCAAGGTATGTCTAACGTATGAAGTAGGATATTCAGATGTTATTTATTTCTTAAATGTTGACCAAAGTCAAGGGGAGGAAGGTCAAACATTACAGTCATTCTCGTGCTGCAGATATATATGGAGAATTACGTTTGCATTGCATAAAGAAGGTTTACTTATTCAAGTTATGAATTGTAGTAACATACTCTTGCACGTTATGATGTATGATTGATTTATGGGAACTCCAAATTCAAATTGAAGATCAACTATTATTTTGGACTCTGCCCCAAGTTAATGTATCGCAGATAAGAGTGCTAAGTTCATGAATTTGTGCTTTATCTTGCTCCTTGCGTATATTAGTTTTCAAGAAGATCAACTTGAATATGGTTTACATTCATACAGTCTGTGTACGTAGACGCATAGTGCTTCATTCTTGCGTGCGCAAATGATAAAGTGTGCAATAAAATTCCTGTAGAAACACAATATGATTGTAGCCTGCGATAACCCCAGCCTATGTCTACATTCAACTTGATGTGTAAGATCAATGGATACGTGTGTCTGTAATTTGGACCTTGTTCGACGTCTTTCGTTGGATCTAGTTGCCGAGACTTAGCTACTTTTACGCATCTTGGGAGGTTCGAAAGGAGGAGTCATAGAAATATTTCTAAATACATGTCAGGTTGTTCTCGTACACATCTAGGAGGTAGTCCTTTGTCAGTGAAGCTCACTTATTGGAACTAATGTATCTCGTAATGGTTAGCCAATGGATGCACTCAGGGCTTTTTCTAATCGGGCACCATGTGGTGCCTAGCGCTCATTCATAATTTTGGTATCCATTTGACAGCCACCACCCATTTCTGACGGCAGACTTGTATTGTGTATAACAGCGATATCGCTGTAATGGGTCATGTATTCTGGGATATGCATGTGAATCGTTTACATAAAGGTTGTTTTTGCGTGCATAGATTTCATTCTTTCCGATTCCTACACCTTCGTAGCTTACTGATTCTGATTCAAAGTTAACATTCATTTTACTTTTATATAATTCTAAGCGGGACGCCATTTTATTCTTCGTCATCGCTCACATCATCTCTGTATCCATACTTTCTAATTTCTCCGAGTCTTTTCCTGGCATAGTTCAATGCGTTCTCCAACTTCAAAATTTCGACTTGTTGTTCCATTTCGACTGTCTTACCCTCGTATGGGGTTAACTTACTCAAATCAATATCATTCTTAGCATTCTCATCACTCGATAATAAGCTTTGAACCTTGGATACCAATGCTTTACAGGCACTGCTAACCTTGGAAGACGCTATTTCCAAGTTATCTTGGGTTTTGGAAACAAAGTTAGCCTTGACTCTTGATGCAGCAACTAATTGAGCTGTGGATGCAGCGACTTCGTTAGATGCTACAATGAGCTGTTCATGTGAGTTCTTATCTTTCAAAACCCCATCTGCAGTCTGGATTAAGATATTAGTTGCCCCAGCAACAGCCTTGGATGCACTGACCAAACCTTCAGTCCATCTGTTATTCTTTTTGTAAAACTCGGACTTTGATTGGGTTCCTTTTCCCTTGCTAACAATCTCCCTTTGCGATTCAGTTGCTGCCTTTATCAAGAGTGCAATAGCATCCGTGACTGCCATTGCCGCCGCGACAATAGCTTCATGGACTTCTAATGCAGCGCCACTGATAGTTGGGTCCTTCAATAAGTTCAGCAAAAACTTCGACGCTGAAGCGACTGCTGCTGCAGTGTGGTCCATCTCACTTTCAACAATGTCTTCCAAATTTCCTGAAGACCAGTTTATTCCGTGAATAGAGCGTAAGCTGTCAACATACTTACCTAATTCTTGTAACTGATGTTGAACAGTTAAGTTGCAGTCAATAACCCTATCCACCTTATCATCATCATCTTCTAACTCGTTTAGCTTTTCTGAGTCCACTTCTGTGAAGAAAAGCTCAACTCCTGATAAGACTCCAGAAACAAGGTCCAAGAGCTTTTGTTCGTCAGTCTTTGGAATGATTCTCGTAATACCCTTTGCGTTCAACATGATATCATTAATAGAGGTCGTCAATTCTGAACTAGTCAATATGATGGAAGAATATCCAGATTCTTCATCATCGTAGGAGTTTTTTCCGTCAGCAATAAAAGTATTGAAACTTGTCGCAAAATCAGTAGCCATGTCAGACCCAATCTCAATAATGGACAACAAATACTCAGGAGATGCGTTCAAATTACCTGCTTGCATTGGAGAGCCAAGCTCATATTTGATGTCCTGGATTCTCTTTACATTATTAGCCAAGAAAATATCAATCAACTTAGTCAACCGAGCAATGTTCTGTAGCAAAATTTCATCAATCTGGGCATTCACCACCTCATCTTGATCATCTTTTGCAAGAGCTAATTCTCTCAATGCGCTGTCCAAAGATTCTTGGGCAATTTCAAGGTCCGTTTCCTTTTCTCTCAACTGCTGTTGGAGATCACCTCCAACTGTCAACAGAGACATTGTTAAGGACTTTTCAGCCAACTCGTCCTTCAAAGCTTTCATTTCACTTTCATATTTGGAAATAATGGAGGACAAATTCATAGATTGAAGTTTTCCTGATTCATTGACTTGATTGTTCAACTCTCTAACTTGGGCTTCTAATTTTTCGATTTCCTGATCTTTTGATGCCCTGACTCTGTCAATATCTAATCTAGCTCTGTCTCTTTCACGGATGAGATCAGCCAATTCTATATTTTTAGCCTTTAAATCTTTTTCGAACTTCTCCTTCTTCAAAATTGACTCCTGAGCACTGCTGATCTTTTGTTGAATCTTTTTAAACTTGGCCAATAAGTTCAAATGTTCTTGACGCAATTGAGAATACAACTTAGCTAATGATTCATACTTTCTTGTCCAATTGTTAATTTGCTCTTCCAAATTTTTCACTTGGTCGTCCTTGGCCGCCACCTGCTGCGACGCAGTGTTGTTGAGGTTAACTAATTCAGATTCTAATGCTTTAACTCTGGAGTCGTATTGTTGTAAAAGTTGTTGATCATTGTCATACTGATTCTTGAACATAATCAAATCGTGCTCCAATTCTGTAACTCTCGATTGATGTTGTTGAGTTTGCTGTTGTTGTAGCAACTGCTGTTGCTCTAAGAATTGTCTCTCCTGTTGACGTTGTTGTTCTTCAAATGCTCTTTGCTGTTGCAATTGCTGTTGCAATTGTTCTTGGCGTTTCATCTCTAACTGTTGTTGCTCTGCAAGCATTTGCTGTTGCTGTAACTGCTGTTGTTGAGGGTTGAAAATTCCGGTCTGCTGAACGTAAATCAGATCCACTGGGGGTGGTGTTGACGCCTCTGAAACGGCAGCTGTTGGCTGTGAGGATAATTGATGCTCGCTCGCGTTCTCTGATCTGGGCCGCGAGGGAATAGCTGATCCATCCTCATTAACTTGCAAGTTGGGTGGGCTGTTAGCTAATCTGGGGATAGTAACCAAACTAGTTAAGAACTTGATCGCTTGGCAGTCAGTATAGAAATCACGCAACATGAAATGTTGAGTGTCATATCTTTCGAACAAAACAGTTAATGCATCATCTGCACCGAGTTGTTGATACAACGCTCTCAACATCGAAGTGGAAAACTTATATATACCGTAAGATTCGGCAACCAAGGGGAACAAAGCGCTAACTTTACACAAATTGTTAGGTGTTTGATGAATCGTGGCAAAGATCGACTTTTGTAAATCATTGATCAGATCTTGCAAGTCCATCAACTGGAGAATTGCTTCATAACCTTCGTTTGGATCGTTTACTGCTCTCAACGAGATGTATTCTTCATATTCGAAGGTACCGTTGAAACCTGGATTGTTTCTGTGGAAATCCAACTTTTGCAAGAGAAAATTGTCATACTGGTTGATCAATCTACCGTAAGCATTCCCATGAGTTGGAAAAACGTTGCCCAAAGATGCAAGAAAGTCCTTATTTCTATAGCCATCTTTAAGAGTGTTTGGGTGTCCTTCTTGCAAGACCTTGTGGATCATAATCAACGATTTGAACAATTGCACAGGGTCACTTTGGAGTGGTTGGATTTTAACTGCATTCCAGAAGGCCCGTGAGTTCTTGTGGTCCCATGTGTACACAATACATGCTCTAACATGCTTCCGTTTGGGGGGTACCTCGTCCGGGCTACAAGCCTTCTTCACGCTGATTTGCAAGTCAACTTCAGCACGACTCATCTTTTGTTACACAATTGAGCTAAAGAATGATTCCAAGCGAGCGTCAAATCAAACGTCAAATTAACTATTTAAAATCGGTCTGCTTGTGCAAGGTAGGCTATGTGAATACGATTTTTCGATGAAATGTTTCCTCTGTCACTCACCGAAGATTTATTAGGGGCTTAAGCAGGCTGCGCGATTGAGCAGGTTGTATGCCGTCCGGGTCGGAACGTCTGGATATTATGCCCCTCTGTTCACTGGGAGGTGGCTTCGCAGGTGACAAATAAATAGTGATATCTATTACTAAATACAACGAGATACATTAGAGCGTCTCATATTATTCCATTCGCTTCTCTTTTTGCTGCGTTCCTTCGCCCTTCACGGCACTCTCCAACACTTGTGGTAATTTATGTAATCACGTGACCCGTGTTATTTGCTGGAAGTGCGTACCCTCAATGATTAGATGGATGTCTTCTTGTACTTGGTCTTGCCAAAGTCAAATGGCAAGTAACGGTACTTGATCATGTGCTGTACTTGTTTACGCATGGTCAAGGTGAACAAAATGACGAAGTACATTAACAAAATCGGCCAGAACACTGGTATGTCCAAAAGTGGGATGAAAGATCCTACCAAGGATAACGCAGTTGCGACACTAGCCTTGTACCAGAACTTGAATTCAGGTAAGCGACGGATAAATGGACGGAATTCGTCAGCACCGTCATCCTCGTTGGATGCGTTTGTGGACTCGTCAAAGCCCTCCTCAAGGTTCTCGTTTCTCGTTTCTTGCTCCAACGACGGGTCGAACTTGGGAGTCAAAAACGCCAAAAAGAGATTGAGCAAGTAGATACCAAGACCATAGCAGATGATGTACCATCCCTGTGCAAATACTATCCTTAAGAAAAATGTGAAAAATAACCCTGCAAATCCAATCCACCTGCCTTGTGTATGGGGAACTGAGTGGTCGAGATACTTTTGGTAAGTTACTTGGAGCTCCCGGTACTTAACGTACACGGGATTATTCTTGAATTCGTTCAAATCGAGTCCCATCTTGCTAGTGGTATGGCTTCACAGGTTTGAGTGTGTCGACAAGCAAGTATGGATAAGGAGGTTGTGGATTGAAAAGTTGGTACGTGTTGAGAGACAGACAAAAAAAAAAAATTAAATAAACCGTGTTTCTTATATGCCGGTTTATATATAAAACACAGGAAGTAATGCTAGTAAAGGATCTTAGACAGGAAGTTCCACAATTGATAGCCATCGATGTGTACGAGTCGCGATTTCTTTGTCCCACTGCAGCCACCTTAGGTTTTCATCTGACATATTTGCCCGTCGAACTTACTCTTGGCTTAAACTCTTGGGTGTCAGTTTTGTGTGCATGAATTTCGGTTTCTCCTTCGCTCCTGGTTACATTTTACCGGTTGTGAACCAAGGGATATGCTGCTTGTAACGGCAGTTCTTGCGACCACCAGCGCATTATTCAAGCTTGCACCCCAGGTCGACCAGTACCGTATATTGCACAGGAAGGCTTCTACGCATAATTTATCGTTTGACCATCAACTTCTTTGTGTCACATGTTATGGGTGTTCTGTGGTGTCTACTGCCTTTTATCTTCTTAGTGATACTGTTTATGAGCAGTACATCCTCAAGTACCCGACGTATCTGGGTGGGTTCAAGCTCCCGGTCATCAAGGCGATATTTTTAGTGGATATGGCTGGGTTCTTGATTTCCACACTCATTCTCACAAGAATGCTCGTTACGCATCAGAGACAGAAGAAGGCGAGTACCACCACCAGCAGCACCACCGCAATAACCGATGAAACACACAGAGTAAAAGATTTTATCGAAGAACCAGATCATAGTACACCTAAAATGGATACCAAAAGACATCTGAAATACGACGAGAGTTTCAGCACTATGATTTTAATCATTTTGTCTACGCTAACATTCCTAGGTTTGTACATCCTGTATTTATGCTTTTATGACAAGTACGCCCTATTTTGGATAGACTTGGTGGACTATATATGGCTCTGTGGCACGATTTTGGATCCATTCAGACTCGTTCCTCAGTTGATTATGCATTGGTCATGGGACTCGATTTTTCCTGGACTACCCCCAAGCTACTTGAAATACCAACTAGCCTCAGTCGCTATAATGACTCTAGGCAAGCTCTCTATAGCAGATTCCAGAACCAGATGGCAGGAGATTCCCTACAACATGGGAACATATTACTATATTCTCGTGTTCACGATTTTACTAGCAGTGCTCCAGGTCCAGATTCTCCTCTATGGCTCGAAGCGCCTGTCCTTCTACCTGGTGGTATAGTGCTTTGGGTCATAAGAAAATCACCCTAAACAGACTTTTTTACGAGTTGGAGGCAAAATGTCAAGGTTTATACACTCACAACTTGCCGCCTAATATCTTTACCGCAAGGTGCACACCCCTGCTGATACGCCTGTTTTCGTCAATGAGGTAAGTTTCCTTCTTTTGTTCATTCTCGCTTGTTTCTGCGGTGTCTCCATCTGTAACCGATGCAGATGTCTGCTGGAGCTTTGGTTCGAAATCCTTAAGGGTCAATTTTTCTGCGTGGGTCATTAAGTGGGTAATTTCGCTTTTCATGGCACTTTTCAATGCTGGGTCCTTCGTCACCACTATCGCATTACTTTCCAAATCAAGCAGGTACGCTCTTTTGGTATAATTAGATGAGCCGATGATTGTAACTGACGGCTCTGTTTCCTCAGGCACAGTTATCCAAAGCCCCTTTGCGTGATATGACCATCCTCCGGTTGTGTTGACAATTCCGTTCAGCCATTCGTACAAGCTGATCAAGGACGATTTTCCACGCAGCTTTACTTCTTCGAGAAACCGTTTGGCAAAGAGAAGGTAAGCTTCTGGCAAGTAATAGCTAACTCCAGACAGTTTGTAGAAAGAGTTTGCCTGTGGTGAGGCTGTGATGACAGTGCCCGTGGCCTTCCCATTTATCAACCTTTCTTGGATTTCTGCCAACATATTAAAGTACCCGGCAGTAAACCACCAGTTGATTTTGGGTGAATCTAAGTACGATAAGAGTCTTAAAATGGCCGGCTTTTCGGTCGAAATGTCATTATCTGGGTGTAGTAACGGGGTGAATTGTGAAATTGGGTACACCACGGTGTCAACCTCGTTATCGTCCAAAGATATTTCCTCATTGATCTTCCGGTGTTTCAATAATGGCTCCAACAAGTACGAGGAATCGCTGATAAACCTCTCCAAGTTCATCGATGGCTCGCACGATTTGTTGGAAGTTGGCCATGACAAACGGAACCCAGTTTTATTCTTTGTGGATGGTAATAACTGGTACGACAACAGTCCAACGGCTTCTTGTATATCGAAATAGTAATCGGTCAATTCTCCGCTCTTGAAAACGTAGTAGCGGTCCTGTCTATTGGTGAAATAGTCCTGCGAGAGATTTGCTCCGCTGAGGATTGTTTCATCGTCGAACCCGTACAACTTCATGTGCTGTAACCCCCAGCCTTCGTTGAGTCTTCTAGGGGTGAGGGACTTTGTAAACCCGTTCAAATGCGGTGTGTGGTACATACGGATGTCCACTCTATGCTTGCCATGCTTTTCCACAAGAGGAACAAGCAATGATGCGGAGCATCTATTTTCCGGTGCTTCTCTTGTTCCTCGAAGGGCATCTGTCAAAATGTACACCTTCAAGTCTTTATTGTTTGTGAGTGCCTCATCAATACACTCCACGAGTTCAGTTTGGGACTTGCCTATGTAAAGAGAGCTCAAGAATATTCTTGACTTGGCAGACTTGATTTTCTGTTTCAACGTATCGTAAAACACTGCTGGTTCATTGAGAATCTGGATGTTTCTACTCGAGAGAATAAATCTGGGTGCAATGGCGTCAAGTTGAAGGAATATGGACCGCAAACGAGGGTGGAACAGGTTGGTCACGTCAGCAGCAAGCTCTCCATTGTTGGTGGAATAGGACCGAATGTGGTCAGTAGAAGTGGTGGTGCGACGAGAAAACCACCCGGTAAAGTACAGAAGCATAGGAACTCCACTTGCTACGGACTTTGCAGTGGAAGATCGAGGTGGTGGGACACTGTTGTTTTGGTGCCCGCGGTAGGAACGCTGGTAGTAAGTGCGATGGGAACGATGAGAAGAGCAGCGGGGACGACACACACGTGGGGGTATAAATGTAAACGGAGAGCGAGAAGGTACACGGTGACAAAATTGAGCTCTGATCGATAGCATTGGCAGCAGCTTCCAGGCTTTTATACTTTTTTTTCCCCTTAAGCAAAATCCATTGATAAGATCAAGCCGATGCCACCAAAACGTTTTTTAGGCTGGGTCGAGAAAAATGGGCTCGCTAAAATCTTGGGCGCTCCGAGCCTGCGGATCGAAAAAAAAAAATTTATCAAAAAAAAAGAATCGGTTCCTACGGTTCCACTGTAAAGCCGCCCATTACACGAAGTGTTGTGAAAATTAAGAGCTATCAGTACAGAAGCAGCTCGACCAGCAAAAGGACAAGCCACCGACTTGAGCTGCACACACTCGGCACATATACCGCTTATTTTCTACCGCAAGATGAGGCAAGCAACGTCGGTAGCAGTTGAACTCCAAGATAAGCAGCGGGGCTCGCAACAGCGCTAAAGGTCGCGTGAGAGATAACGAATGATCCAAAACGGCAAGTGCCTGGAAGTTCTTGAAAGTGGGGAGTACGCATTGTACGGCTGGGCAGAGACTAGCTGCTCAAATAGTAATTCCAAAGCTGAAGTTACCGTCTGAGAAATCCAGCAGACTGCTTCTTGATCAGCAAGTATTTGTGTATCGTACTCTGCACTAAGTACGTACCGCTGCGTGATGCCGATCTCCCGAAGTGAGGCTCCTCAACGGAGTTGCCCCGCGGAAGCGCCGCCGGAGGCACCTACACATCTATGCGACTTAGCCTTATGTCACAATACTACCAGTAGTTACAACTTTAACGGCATTGATGAGTCCTTTGGAGCCTTTTACTATGTACAAGAGATTTTTTTCGCAGCCTATACTAAATGGCCGCTAATTTTTGCATGTAGCGGTTTTTATTAGCGCGACTTTCCTCCAGCAGCTTTCACTAAAAGTACGTCTCCGTCCTCCACTTGGTATGATTTGCCCACTCTGAGCTGTCTTCCCTTGCTTTTGAGTTTTGCTTCGTCTAGGGGTGCTGTTTCCCTCGCCAAATCTTCGTACTTGTAGACCTGTGCGGAAATGAACGTTTTCTGCAAGTCTGTATGTATGATACCCGCGGCCTCAGGCGCCGTGGAGCCCTCTCTTACTGTCCATTGGTGCGCTTCAATGGGTCCGCACGTGTAGAACGAGATGAGCCGCAACACGCTTCTCATGCTGTCGGTAATGTACGGAAGTGCGCTTTTGCCTGCTGACGCCTCCGCTGCGAACGAAGCAGCGGCAGTATCAGCAGCATCAGCATCTGCTACACCTGTATCGGGCACCGCCGCGGTGCCCTCGCCAGAGCTAGTTGCCTCTGTGCTGCCGGCTGCCTGTGGATCTTCAGCAAGTTCGGTCTCGTACGCCCCTGAGAACAAAACCACCTTGTCTCCAGGACTATGCTCATCCACCCACGCCTCCACGTCCAGCTTGAACTCGTTTGTCTGCGTGACGTAGTCCTGCTTGCTCACGTTGAGCAAGAAAACCGTGGGCTTGGCTGTGAGCAAGTTGTGGGCGTTGAGCACGTCGATCTCGTCCGCACTCCACTCCAAGCTGGCCACTTTTTTGCCCTCGTAGAGGTTTTCCAACACCTTTTCCAACGTCGATATCTCTAGCTGCACCTTCAGCCTGTCTATTCCAGGCTTTTTTAAGGCCTTTGTGGCACGCTCAATGGCGGTCTCCACAAAGTCCATGTCTTTGAGCATCAACTCGTCCGAAACAATCTCCAAGTCTCTTACCGGATCCACTACGTTTTTCTCTATATGAACAATCTCGTCGTCTCTAAACCCTCTCACCACCTGGAAAATGCCATCCACCTGTCGGATGTCCAGTAAAAACTTGTTTCCCAAACCTTCACCTCTGGCGGCATTTCTGGTGAGCCCAGCAATATCCACCACTGTGAGAGAAGTGGGCACTTTTTTCTGTGACTGATAAAGCAGTGCCAAGTGGTTAAGCTTCTGCGACTCTACAACAACCCTGGCCTCCTCGGGATCAATGGTAGCAAAGGGATAATTGGCAGGATTCCCAAGCTTCGATTTGGTGATGGCCTGGAAAAACGTCGATTTGCCCACATTAGCCAACCCAACGATACCCAGGGTCAAGTTGTTGCTGGGGCGCCCCAAGTACACACTTTTCCCTGCTGTCTTGGCAGCCAGCACCAGCTTCTTGTTCGCCACGGTAACCGAACGGCTGAACAACCGCACAAACGACCTCATTTACTGCTGAAGACGAGTGTAGCCCGTAGTGAGCAAAAAGTGCTGCTGCGCTGAAAAAATGCGCGAAGATACAGCCGCTGCATACTCAGCACAGAACAGCCCCACGCAGTGGCCCCCACGGAGTGGCCCGAGCGGAGCGCACGCGAGTGCCCCCGGCAGGGCCACCAGTACCCCACTAGTACGCTGGTGCCTCCGGCGGCGCTCCCGCGGGGCAACTGCGTTGAGCGAGCCTCCCTTCGGGAGAACAGCCCCACGCAGTGGTCTCCACGAAGTGGCCCGAGCGGAGCGGACGCGCGTGCCCCCGGCAGGGCTACGACCAGTCCAGCGTGCCTCCAGCGGCGTGTGAACCGTTGTCGCCCCCCACAGCCACCACCGGCCACTCGTCGACCCGTTTGGCTGCAAAACATCCATACAAAAATAAACTCGTGCGCGCGTAATTTCTGTACTGAAAAATTTTGAGTCGCACGCACAGTTTTTTCCACTTAAGCTCAGCGTGCCAGAGGCCCTGCTACCACACTCGTGCCTACACCCAAACGACCGTCTTTGTAACCATGTTGAACATCGGCGCGCTTGTTGGAAAGACCAAGTCGCTCGCACTCAACTGCTCGAGCACGCAGACGCTCACACAGGTGCGTAATGCCACTAAGAGGGCTGCCGGATCCAGAACCAACAAGAACGACTCAGCCGGAAGAAGATTGGGTCCCAAGGCGTACGAGGGCCATTTTGTTAAACCTGGCCAGATCATAATGAGACAGAGGGGTACCAAGATCCATCCTGGTGAAAACACCGACATTGGTAGAGACCATACGATTTTTGCTCTTGAGCCTGGGTACGTTAGATTCTACTACGACCCCTTCCATCCGCTCAGAAAGTATGTTGGCGTGGCCCTCACTGCCGAAACCACATTGCCCTTGCCGCATTTCGAGCCCAGAATGAGACGCTTCGGATACGAGCCAATCGAGGACCCGACGCAGGCCAAACAGGAGGAGGACCACATGAGCCGTAAGGAGTACTTGCAGACGCCTGAATTGGAAAGGGCACGTGCAGAGCTCCAGAGCCACTTGGAAGAAAAAAGAGCGCAGTTCAGCGAGGAGATCAAGCTGAAGTTGGCGTTGGCAGAGGCCACGGACGACGAAAAGCGTGCCTTGATCACCGAGAGAATGTTGAGCATCTACCAGTTACAAAGGGCAGCGGCAGCCGCCAGCCACGCCTCTGCTTCTGCTGAGATTGGAGGAGAGTTCGGGTCGAGCCCGAGCATCGAGGAACTGCAAGTCCAGGCCACATTCAACTACATCCACGACTTGAAGCTCCAGTTGAAGCGCGGAGCGATAACCGACGAGGAGTTTGCAGCCAAGAAGCGCCAGTACACCGAAGTGACAGAAGCCACCGACAAGAAGTTGGCGGTGGACAGCGTTCTGGGATCGATCTGCGACTACTTGTCGCCATCAGAAGTGGCAGAGAAGCAAGAAGAAATCGTGGCGACACTCAACAGCAAATACACAGGCAGAGTGATCAAGTTGGAGGACAAGAGAGCCATCTTGGACTTGATCCAAACACCGGGAGTGTTCAGCAAACAGCACCAAACAAGCCTCAAGGAGGAATTCCTCCCACCGGTGTTACCAGTAACAGTACCAGGAACTGTGAAGGAGAACTTTGACCCGAAAAAACCAGGCAAAGACGTGACGGTGATGAGAGTGTTTGACGCTAAGACGAAGGAGGTGAAAGTTTACGGAAGAACAAAACTGGCGTTCTTGCCACAGGAGTAGACGAGACGGGGCCTTGTATATACGGAATAGACACACCAGCAACACAGCGTAGGCACAACGAGCCCCGACGGAATGGGCCACAGCATGTACCCGGCAGGGCTACAACGAGTCCAGCGGCTCGCGTGTGCCTCCGGTGGCGCTCCCGCGGGGCAACTCCGTTGGGGAGCCTCCCTTCGGGAGAACAGCCCCACGCAGTGGCCTCCACGGAGTGGCCCGAGCGGAGCGGACGCGCGTGCCCCCGGCAGGGCTACCAGCAGTAGGCGAGTGCCTCCGGCGGCGCTCCCGCGGGGCAACTCCGTTGGGAAGCCTCCCTTCGGGAGAACAGCCCCACGCAGTGGCCTCCACGGAGTGGCCCGAGCGGAGCGGACGCGTGTGCCCCCGGCAGGGCTACTAGCGGCCCTCCGGTGAGCGTGTGGACGGGTTGCAGCCAGGCCCGTGAGAATCCTGCACACACCGCCTTGAAGGCTGCCGCTTTTTCACGGCAGCTGCCTCGCCGTCTCTCCACGCTCCACGTCTCCAGACACCGCCATGACCGAGACTGAGGGGTACTGGGACATTGTCGTCACGTCGCTCCAGGACATTTGCAATGTCAACGAGGCAACTCCTTTCGACAACAAGTACAAAAAGTATCTTCTGCTGGCGCTAGACGAGGCCGAGCTCGAGCGTCTACGTGACGAGGTTTCTGAGCATAGAGCCAACGTTGCCACTGCCAAGCGGCTCGTGGGCACCTCCAGGAAGAATTTGCAGACTCTTATCGAAAAGCTACTGGTAGCCTCGGAGTCTGCAAGCTCGGATGCTGCGTCGGTGGCTGGTGGTGCAGTCGCCGGGGACTCGGGCTCTGGCGCCAAGTCGTCCGGTCCCGTGGGCAAGTCCTTGGGCAAAAACCCGAAGTCGGGCCGGGCAGCAACCGGGGCCGGTGTTTCGTCCAAGGTGACGAAGCGCGGGGGCGGCAAGTCGACCGCAGGCGGCACGGGAGGCGCCAGCAAGAGCAGCGGCAAGAGCAGCGGCACGGGCACGGGCACGGGGGCAGGGACAGGAACAGGGACAAGTGCAAGCAAGGAAACCACGAAAAAGGGCAACCGGAAGGGAGGAAGACTGTTCTACACGTCAATATACAACCCATCGGAGCCGATATACGTGGGGAGCGAGGTGGCATATAAATTGAAAAACAGACACGCAGAGGAGTGGATCCAGTGCGAGGTGATGCGGGTGATTGGCGACGGCATCAAGTTCGAGATCCGCGACCCGGAGCCCGACGAAAACAACAACGTGTCGCAGACGTTTAAGGCAAACTACAAGGAGATTTTGTTGATCCCGCGCGTGGAGGAGGTGCCGGACTTGGTCAACTACACCTACGGCTGCAAAGTGTTGGCGCGGTATCCGGAAACGACAACCTTCTACACGGCAGTGGTGGTTGGCCGCAAAAAGGACGGCAAAGTGCGCTTGAAATTCGACGGAGAAGACGAAGTAAACAAGGAGACAGAGGTGGAGAGGCGCCTTGTGTTGCCGTTCCCGGAAAAGTAGTGCACTGCCACCCGGCTCCGTCCTCCCTGAGCGTGTCTCTAGGATTACGAGCTTTCCGAAACCTCTGTGCCTCCGGCGGCGCTCCCGCGGGGCAACTCCGTTGAGGAGCCTCCCTTCGGGAGAACAGCCCCACGCAGTGGTCTCCACGAAGTGGCCCGAGCGGAGCGGTCGCGCGTGCCCCCGGCAGGGCTACCAGCGGTCCACCAGGCCGCGTGTGCCTCCGGCGGCGCTCCCGCGGGGCAACTCCGTTGGGGAGCCTCCCTTCGGGAGAACAGCTCCACGCAGTGGTCTCCACGAAGTGGCCCGAGCGGAGCGGACGTGCGTGCCCCCGGCAGGGCCACCAGAAGTCCACCAGACCCGCGGTGTCTCTAGCAGCCCCCACCGGTAGCGTGATGAGCTGCCTTCGGGAGAACAGCCGTGGCCCACTAGGCACATCTACGCTTCCGTGTGCGCGCCTCTACGGACGGCCATGGGGGGAAACTAAAGCCCCCACCCCAGCACCCAGCGTGGCTCTCGGCCACCGCATGTGCATGTACTATATAGATGTAATCGATCCCAGTGTCTGCTAGCCGTAGTCTCCTCTCTTGGGTGCCCTGGCTGCGACGGTGCAACACGGTCGTGCCAAGCTCAATTTGACTTCGACGGATCGGGGAGGCTGCGACCTTGTGGAGCAAGAGCGAAAAGTTCGAAGCCGAAACGCTTCGGACTGAGCTCGAGGCACCCAAACCAACGAGCCGACACCAAAATGGAGGACATGGACATAGATGACTATTCGAGAGTATGTAAGGTAGAACTGGGACAAAACGCAATTACCGGCTGCGGCTTTGCGAGCGCACTCGTGGGTGCGGCTGAGCCTTGTGCGTGTCTATGGCGGCGCTGATCGGCTGCCCAGCACTCTAGCGGTGCACGGGTCTGGAAGGTCCGGGGCTGGAAGGTCGGTACTGGTGGCCACGCCGTGCGAGGCAGTGGCTGTAGGCGCCATTTCACCGCGGTTGGGGGCCTCCTTCGGAGAACAGCCCCACGCAGTGGCCTCCACGGAGTGGCCCGAGCGGAGCGGAAGCGAGGGCCCCCGGCAGGGCTACCAGCAGTCCAGTGGCTCGCGTGTGCCTCCGGCGGCGCTTCCGCGGGGCAACTGCGTTGTGCGAGGCTCCCTTCGGGAGAACAGCCCCACGCAGTGGCCCCCACGGAGTGGCCAGAGCGGAGCGGACGCGAGTGCCCCACTGAGTGCAGTCCAGTGGCTCGTGCCTCCGGCGGCGCTCCCGCGGGGCAACTCCGTTGAGGTGGCTCCCTTCGGGAGAGCATCTGTGACGACTTTATGCTAACAATCAGGACCGCTCGCGCTCTCCCGTGAGGAATAGATCGCGCTCACCTGCGGCCAAGTCCGAGGAAAGAGCCGAGCTGTCGTCGTACCGCGGCAGAGACAGGGGTGACAGGGACTACGGGAGCCGCAGAGGTGGCAGAGGCGGTAGGGGCGGTAGGGGTAGAGGCGGCAGAGGTGGCTACAACGACAGGCGTGGAGACGGCGGCTACGGCGGCAGAGACTATGCGTCGACCACAGCCTCCAGCAGAGACTATGTGTCGAAGAACGCCGGAGTTGGGGTCACCAGCACTGCGGACCAAGACGACTACCGGTCCAAGATTGAGCGCAACTACGACAATTCGGTCTTTATCGGCAACATTCCCTTTGATGCTACCGCTAAGGACGTTGAGGATATCTTCCGGGGCGACTGCCAGATTGTGCGTGCCGATATCGTCACCAATAGGGGCCAGTCGCGCGGTATGGCCACTGTAGAATTCTCCAACAAGGAGGACGTGCACCGTGCTATCTCTAAATTTGACCGCTACGACTACAACGGCAGACAAATCTTTGTGAGACAGGACTACCCTCCTCCTGGTGAGAAGAGAGACAGACGGGACTTTTCGTCGTCTGCTTCGTCCGACGGTCGGGGATCTGGCAGTAGAGGAGACCAGCAGAATGGTGACGAGAGAGGACCGTCCTCCAGATACTCTCAGAGAGAGGCAGGAGGATATGCCTCCAGAGGCGCCAACGCCGGTGGATACTCGTCCTCAAGAGACACTGGCTTCTCGCTGAGAACGGCAGATGGAGGATACCCTGGCAGAGAGAGAGAAGCACCAAAGCCGGGAACTGAGATATTTGTGGGCAACTTGCCCTTTTCCATCAACTGGCAGGCGCTCAAAGATCTCATGAGAGAGGCCGGCGAGGTTGTCAGAGCAGACGTGAGAACAGATAACTGGGGCCGGTCGCGTGGATTCGGCACTGTGGTGTTCCGGACCGAGCAGGAGGCTGCAGCCGCCATCCAGCAGTTTCTGGGGTACGTGTTGGAAGGGCGCACATTGGACGCTCGGCCAGGAAAGGTGTTTGGAGCTGGCGGTAGAGCGGGCCGTGAGGGCGCCAACAGAGACGGCAGAGGAGCAGGAGCTGCGGAAACCACCAGCGAAGCCACAAGTGGTGTGGCTGCGCACTCTGGATCAGGAGCTCGTGGGTCAAACACAGAGTTTACCGAGGGAGTCATGGGGAACGGGGCGCGCAGCAACACGATTTTGTGCGGGAACTTGCCGTGGGTGACCAACGTGGACGACTTGTACGAGTTGTTTGAGACGATTGGACGGGTGACAAAGGCAGAAGTGCAATACAACGACCACGGCAAGCCGTCTGGAAACGCAGTGGTGGAGTTCGAGTTGGAGGAACTCGCAGACTTGGCAATCACCAACCTCAACGGCTACAACTACGGTGGCCGCGATTTAGAGATAACCTACGCCAACAGGCCAGGTACAGCACCAGCACCAGCACCAACAGCGCCGGAACCAGAGACTGAAATGGCAGTGGAGGAACTGGCACCAGCATCGGAGCAAACTACCGAACCTGCTGCTGCAGACGCAGAAGCAGCTGCAACTGAGCCTGCTGCTGTGAACGAGGAGGAGATGGCAGCGTGACCGCCGCTCCTGCAACTAAAACTAGAACGTATAAATAAGATACAAGCCCAAAAGATACACCCCAAGGTGTACAACCGTAGACGAAACCGCGAGAGTCTTTATCCGCCTGCCCCCCCGCCACCCCACCGCGGCTGGACCAATGGCACTAGAGAAGGCTGCGGTTGCCTCCGGCGGCGCCTCCCGGCGAGGGCAACTCCGTTGAGGTGGCTCCCTTCGGGAGAACAGCCCCACGCAGTGGCCTCCACGGAGTGGCCCGAGCGGAGCGAATGCGCGGGTCCCCGGCTGGACCAATGGCACCAGAGGGGGCTGCGGTTGCCTCCGGCGGCGCCTCCCGGCAAGGGCAACTCCGTTGAGGTAGCTCCCTTCGGGAGAAGTGCACCGCGACGTCGGGCAGTTTTTGCAGCCACTTTGGGTGTCCGGGTGTTCGCCGGAACCTTTTCAGCCTACACGCAGGCGCAATGAATTAGCGGGACGCTAAACCCCCCTACAGCCACTTCCAGAGCCAATTCCCCCACAATTATGGAAAACATAGACAACGAATACCCCCCCAGCTGGTACGAAGAGTACGGGCAGGCGTGGGAAAAGGTGGACCGCAGCCACATCACGGTGTTCGTGCTCGTGGTGCTTGCGTTGGTGTTGTACCACTACAGACACAGGATCGCGCAGTGGCACGACCGGTACCGCACGCGCAGCCGGCTACGGGGGGCGCCCATCGGCTTCGAGCTGGACCTTGAGAGCGGGTTGACCAGCTCGACGTTCGACCTCCAGCTGAACATTGACGCGGGCGACCTGAGAGAGGGGCTTCTGGAGGAGGCTGCACAGCGTATCAGAGAGATAATGCGGCAGGAGAGACTTCTGTTTGACGAAGCCCGGCTCCGCTACTTCCGCCTGGAGCTAGAGGAGAACGGCATCGGTCCGGACGGCATGCCCACGGACAGGAAAACGGTCACCTTTAGCAGGTGAGCCGGGTCTAAGGGCAGGCGCCATATAGGAAATAGGAATATACGAATTACGGTAAGCGTCCACGCCAAGCGGACTGTAGCCCGAGAGGCTATACTGTGCACGCCTGTGCACTCAGCTCGGGTCCGAACCACTGGACCGCTGGTAGCCCTGCCGGGGGCCATCGCGTCCGCTCCGCTCGGGCCACTCCGTGGAGGCCCCTGCGGGGAGCTGTTCTCCCGAAGGGAGCCTCGCACAACGCAGTTGCCCCGCGGGAGCGCCGCCGGAGGCACACAGGGCCTATTGGACCGCTAGTTGCCCTGCCGGGGGCATTCGCGTGCGCTCCGCTCGGGCCACTCCGTGGAGGCCCCTGCGGGGAGCTGTTCTCCCGAAGGGAGGCACCTCAACGGAGTTGCCCCGCGGGAGCGCCGCCGGAGGCACACGTGGCCTAGTGGACCGCTGGTAGCCCTGCCGGGGGCACGCGATAAGGGCAGCAGCAGCCACCCGAATGTGTCAAAAGTGTGAGCTTCCCCTTACATGGGCAGCGCGCCACGAGCCCTGGCTGCGAATGCAGAATTCGTTTTTGTGTAACTTGTTTGTTTACCTTTCACGATGTGCAGCCAAATCTGGAGGCCGTTTCCAAAACACATAGCGAGTGGCTCTTTCTTTTGCTTCTGTGCGTCTTTCTTCCTTCTTTTGGCTCGTTCACCCTCCTTTTGCATCGTTCCCCCCCAAAAAATGGAGGTTTACAAACGGTACGCTTCGCGAGAGCACGATGTGCCTCTCTTGGGCACTTCTCCTGAGCAGCATCACCACCACCACTTGTACTCTGGCTCTCTGCAACTCAGTCAGTTGGATCCAGCCAACCAGCACCAAAATGTTCCCAATTCACTTGCCCCAGAAGATTCACCAGTCATTCAGACGCCAGACGGTGCAATTCCCACCACTTCCTCTCATAACAATGCCCCAGAACCTGGGATCCGTCTAAACTTGTTGCTTGCGCAGCCAGGCAACAATTCCTACCACCAGCACAGCAATGGCAACAATGGAGGCAGCGGGAACCGAGGAACAGTGTCGCCATATGAAACGTCGTTCAAGAACAATATGGACTGGCTCAAAGTCTTCCCCCATGCTGCATACTTCACTGGCGAGGACTCGTTCTTTGGGTCGGTCATAATTATGGTGTATGAGAACCCGCGCACAAAGAAAACGTGCACCACTTCTTTCACCAAGTTTGGCTCCATCACTTATGAAAACCTCATCTTGGATGCTCGGTCCCGATTTTGGCCCAGCTGTGAGAATTTGCTCCCGGTGTACCAAAAATCCAACGTGCGGAGGGCGCTAGCAATCACAAACCTCAAAAACTACAACAGACTTGCCAACTCCAGCTACGGTCACATCATGAAGAGCCATTGGGACGAAACTATTGCCGGAAACTTGGCCAACAACATGCGACTCATCACCGAACAAAAGCCGTTCGAATTGGGCCTCCAACTCTTGGAAATGGGACTCCTCCAACAGCACATTGTGAGCTCGCTCGTTCTCGATATCGTATATGATAACACCACTCTGGACATAAGCCCCAACATCATCGAAGAAAACAACAAAATGGTGTTTTTGTTGGGCACCCAGCTAGACCAGTTGTTTGACCCCTTGTTGGAGTACTCGCCGGAGGTGTTGGAGTTCATCTACAGACCGCCACAGCCCAAGTCATCGCACCAGCAGCACCTGGTGGTGCCACCGCTGCCGTTCCTCACCAGCGAGCCTACTATAGCAACGATCTTAGACGAGCTTCTCACAATCCAGACTAACTACACAATGGGGCTCGTGTCTCTCCTACAGGACTTTATTATACCACTTCGGATCCAAGTATTGTCCGCCACCTCCAATGCCGGTATCTCCAAGATCAACCAAGTTTTCCCGCCCACCATCGACGAAGTGACGAGAATAAATTGCATTCTTCTTGACTCGCTAGTCAAGGCATCCAAGTCGGGCAGTCTTGTTGAGGTTTTCAGAGCCATGGGGATGATATTGCCCTACTTTTACAAACCATTCATCCGGCACGAGGCCAACTTGAAGCAATTTGTAGCCAAATTGAACCGTTTCCACAGCAAAAACGCTGCCAAAATTTTCGATAACGAGGCAGTAAACAAGGGCAAATACACTGTGCGCGAGATCGATTCCATAGTGTGCGGCACGCTCCTTGAGTTATCCAAGCTCAAACTTGTCGTCAACAGGCTTTTTGAAGCGGTACAAATTATAGCATCATCGTCATCATCATCATCAGCGCTCCAAAACGAAGAGTATGCACAAATTGAATACTACTACAAAGCAGTCATCGAAGTGGCCAACGCGTTCGGATATGATGAACAGTCTGAGCAGGAAAAGATCATCAACAAAAGAAGGATCTTTACACCAACGGGGAAAATCTTATCCGAAGTTGCATCCAACTGGCCGATAGAATTGCAATACGGATGGCTCACTAGAAAAGTTGTGGGTATATTCGAGTTACAAAATGTCAAGCCACGGTTCGAGAACGAAATCATCGATGTTTTGATTATCTTCTCAGACCACCTTTTGTTCCTTTCAATCAAAGATGCGGAGTACACCACAAAAATGACAAAACAAAGAGAAGCCTTGAAGGGAAGAATGCGAACCGGGAAGAGGTCTGGAACTTCTGGATCCGGGCAAGCATCTTCCACAACCACTGGCGCTAGCTCAAGCCCTGGTCCACTCAAAATGCTCTCTATATCTGACATTTTGATGCATGCAATGGTGAACGAAAAACCCCTCCCAGACACCCTTCCACACATGGAAGTCAACTGCTGGTGTGATATCAACGAAACTACCGTGAGCTCCTATACAAGCGGCGACGACGAGGAGTTTCTCCGTTTTTTCATAACCTCTAACAATTCGTTCAGAGACCAGCTGTGTGGCGCTGATGACCAGGCTCGTGGAGAGGCGAACTACAGTAAAAACTACAAGGTTTTGCTGACTGATACAAAGCTGCTTTCATCGGAACCAACGCGTGGGGCCAATACTGAGAACTCATCGTCGCCTTCAGTGCCTAAAACAGGAAGCTCTTCCGCTGTGATCATCGAGCTTATCAATAAGGCCAAAATTTTGAACAAGAGCCAGCCGTTCCACCTTTTCAAGACTGTGGGATACAACGATGTCACCATGTACTCCACCGCTCACGATAGCTCTGTATATGCCTCAGAAAAGTGCAAGTCTCCCTTTGTCTTGTTTCTCAACTTGAGCCCCAAACAAGTTGGTAGCTACTTCACCCACAACGAAGACTTGTTTATGATTTTGAATGCCTCGTTCATCAATGACCGCCAAATACAGGTGGACGGATACAACAGAATAGGAACCTTCCAGATTAGTGAAGTGATTGACTCGACAGATTTCAAGAACTTTGTAGTCGAGGCAATCACGAGAGGATACACTTCGTACATCAATTTCTACAACGAACTGGTGAGACAGAATCTCATTGCAAGTTACGAGTCTGATATTGAGTATTACCTCGACTCGTTTGTACACCGGCAGTTTACAGCTCCATCAATGACCAACACTTATGGCTTGACAGAGGTCACAACAACTGAAGATGACACTAGAAGCATTGGTACCCGGAGGAGCATGATGAATATGTCCACGGTACAGTCGATTCCAGAAATGTACGTAAACAAGTACGAGAGTACAACAAACAGGCCAAGGCAAAAGAGAAGACAGGAAGAGGATACCGTTACTGAGGCTGTAGCGATAAGAGAAAGGGCTGATACAGATACCCAAAGGAAAGAAGCGGCCCCCAGCACTCCGCCAGCGAAGAAGCGAAAAGTGAGCTTTTTCCGTAAAGTCTTTGGAGGTCTCTTCAAAAAAGGGAAGAATGGGAACAAGAACCCAGCTCCAGCTCCAGCTCCAGCGCAACCTCTGGTACCTACGGTGCTGTCTCCAGCTATAGAAATCATAGTTTCTCCAGACAATCATCCGTATATTTCCCAACTGAATCCACCTTACCAACCATTCGTTCCAGCCCCCGTCACCTCGACGCGCGCCCCCCGTGTGCGTCTCCCGTCGCAGCAATCCTCGATTGAGGTGCGCACCAGCGACGTTCCCGAAGTAGACCATCTCTACCAACCCCACCCGACAATCAAAAGACACAGTAATTACTCGATTGCTCCACCAGAAGTGGAGGCGGAGAAGGATACCTCAGTAATTTTGGCAAATGCGCCCGAGAGACACGAAGACAATGTCCAGTCAAACAGAAACAACGGGAAGCAATCAACTGAGCGTAAGACAGTGACGATTCAAGGGGAGGGTTACAGACCTTCGTCGATGATCCCTGAAGTGACAACTATCCAAGCGACTCCACAGGGTGCCCAACAACCCCCTGTTGCTGTAGTAAGCACACCAGCACAACAAACTCAGTCGCCAGCGAAACTGACTTTAGGAACGGGCCGCATTTCGTTGCCACACCAGTCAACTCACGATAACAACAAGTACACGATTATTCAACCTGCTGTCACAAGAAGCTACGGAGTCAGTGGAGGAAATGGTGAATCTGAATGTGAATCGATAGTGCTTCCAGAAGTTGGTAAAGGTCCAGTTTCTTCGTCTACGGCTGCCCAAGCGCACACAACCACAAGCACTGGTCAACTCGTGACCATGCCCCTCGAAGATGTTACTGCCCAACCGTACAGGGGTCCATACTCCAAGGGCAATGATAGCAGATCAATTATATCCAAAAAACACCGTTCATGGGGCGAGGAGAACGTGCTTGTGTTGGACGGATTGCACAGCTACAGTTACCGCACTCGGTTGAACAAGCTCTTGGATTCGGACTTCTCCAGTGCGTTTCAGAAGGATCTCTACACAGACGGAGAGTCCAACTGGGTCGCTATTGAGCGGGAAAACTCGTCATTGCTTAACGCGGAAATTATGGCTTTGAAAGAGGATGCTAACATGGATACCTTGGACGTGATTGATATTTCGGATGGCGCGAGACATGCTTCTGGTGGGTCTTCTGGCTCCAGGTACGGACCAATCAGATCAGGGTCTGGTCCCGGGTCTCGCAACGTTTCCAACGGATCAGGCTCCACATTGCAATCGTCTGGGAACCAGAGAATTCTCTCCGGACAATTCTACCCGTCAGCGGACTCTCTGAGACGGATTGGCTCTAATGGTTCGACTGGAACTGCATTTGCGCAGGGAAGAAGAGATGGTTCGGTTACATCGTTAACGTCTACACAAGTGATGGAGGAGTTTGAGAAGGAGATCGACTCCAAGTTTGCCCATCTCGATATCATCACTGAGGACCTGTTCTACGACGATAAACTGAGTTATGCAGACGATCGCGCCAATCTACCGACTATCAGGCAAGTGAGGAGTACGCCAACCAATAGTAGCCCCGTTGGGAATGTTTCTGAAACGAAGCCCATCGAGCCATCTACGGCTCGCAGACATGCCAGTGGCAGTACTGATGGTAACGAGTCGTTTTATTCAGCTGATGAGTTTGAGACTGCTGTACGGTACCAAGAAAAACCAGCTGTGTCTGTAGGTGCGACAGAGTCACTCACAGTAGCGGCAGCGGCGGCTCCAGCTCCGAAGAGACACGGCCACAAGCCATCTGTGTCTTCAGAGGTGACGATCACCAACGAGAACAACCACAGCGTCACTGTGACCAGCAGTGGCGACGAGGAAGATAAGAAAGCCACGACAGTATCGAGTAGTGGATCGAGCGATCAGCTTCTCAATGAGCTCTCTAACCCTGACACCAGTTACTTGTCTGAGTTACTTGATGGCACGTTAAAGTTTGACTTTGACACAGAAGGACAGGGCGAAAACGAAGTTATTAACGTCAATGGAAGAGCCGGGCCGAAATCGCTGCAAACACCACAGATAACCACAAGAGCACCGGAGCCAAAGAAAGACCAGCCTCCGGTATTCCAGAGCCCGTCGTTGGTGTACTTGGCCAGCTACATCAAGAGTGGCATGACTATCCGCAAGGATATGAACAAAATCGCCACCGGTGAAATCCTGTACCCATAGTAGACATGCAGCTGTGTCCTCCTGAAGGGCCATCTGCACCGTACAGTACTCGTGGTAGCCTCCGGCGGCGCTCCCGCGGGGCAACTCCGTTGAGGAGCCTCCCTTCGGGAGATAAGCCCTTAAGCAGTGTCTAACACGTCGTGGCAGGAGGGATGCGGTAGGTTCACCAGGAAGAAAGCCGGCTCCATTGCCACAGTAAAGCTACATAGAATACATATTAGGTTCGTTTAAATCGACTGTATTAGGCTTGAGAGTCATGTTGAATAGGCTATAGAAAATAGCGGCTTACTTGGCCTCGGTCAAGATTTTGGTCACAGCATCCACCACTGCCTGGCCAACCTCCTTGGTTGTGTTTGATCCTCCTAAGTCAGCAGTTCTTATGCCACTGTCTATCACCTGGCCCACAGCTTTCTCCAAGGCCTCGGCCTCCTTGAGGCTGTCCAAGGACAATCTCAACATCATAGCCACGGACAAGATGGTTGCAATTGGGTTCACCTTGTTTTGGGGCAAGTCTGGCGCGCTACCGTGGCAGGGCTCGTACAAGCCAAATGCCTTGTTTGTGTCAGGGAGCGAGGCCAACGACGCCAGCGGTAACAAGCCCAACGAGCCTGGAATCACCGAAGCCTCGTCCGAGATGATATCTCCAAACATGTTCGAGGTGATCACAATACCGTTCAACTTTTTGGGCGACTGCACCAAGATCATGGCTGCGGAGTCAATGAGCTGGTGCTGAACCGTCAATTGCGGGAACTCCTCCTTGATCACCTTCTCAACCGTTTTTCTCCACAATCTCGACAGCGCCAACACGTTGGCCTTATCCAACGACCAGATTGGTAACGGTGGGTTGTGCTGGAGCGCCATAAACGCAGCCATTCTGGTGATGCGAGTGACTTCAGCCACACTATATTTTTCAGTGTCCCATGCGCTCTCTCCGTCTGCTGACTCGGCCTGCTCTTGTCTCTCACCAAAGTAAATACCTCCCACAAGCTCCCTCACAACGGTGAAATTGGTACCCCTAACTATATCCAGCTTCAAAGGCGAGAGCTCTAAGAGAGATTCAGACACAAAGTTGCACGGTCTCAAGTTGGCGTACAAGTTCAACTCCTTTCTAATCTTGAGGAGTCCAAGCTCCGGTCTCACTTCGCCAGTACCCCACTTGGGGCCGCCGACGGCACCAAGAAGAACAGCGTCCGATTTCTTTGCGGCCGCAAGAGTTTCATCAGGAAGAGGAGAACCCGTGGCATCGATGGCAGCACCACCAATCAAATGGTGGAGAAACTCAAACTTGATCTTCTGGTAAGGAGTATGCTGCTCGATAGCCTGCAAGACTTTGACAGCCTCTTCGCAGATTTCGGTGCCGACATGGTCACCGGGAACAATGGTGATGGTTTTAGTAGTGGACATTGGCGCTTGCAGTATAAACGGTCTCGTGGGGAAAAGCGTCCGTCCAAGTGGACACCCGCCGCTTATATGTCGCTGAAAAATTCCCGGGCCGGTTACGGGACACGTGACTCACTACAGGGCTCGAGTCTGCAGTCTGGGGCAGCACGGGCCTACTCCCCCCACAGAGGGCCACTAGGGACTACTCTCCCGCAGGGAGGCCCCCCAACGGAGTTGCCCTGCGGGAGCGCCGCCGGAGGCACACGCGGCTTGGTGGACCGCTGGTAGCCCTGCCGGGGGCATTCGCGTCCGCTCCGCTCGGGCCACTCCGTGGAGGCCACTGCGTGGGGCTGTTCTCCCGAAGGGAGGCCCCTCAACGGAGTTGCGGCGCGGGAGCGCCGCCGGAGCACTACGTCCCCTCGTCATAAGTTTTGTACATTCACTCGCTATATACTATCCTGGCGGAGCAGGCCCTAGTGTCCGCTCCACTCGATTGTGTTCAAGTCGATGCCCTCCTGCACCATCTCCCACAACGGCGAGAGCTGGCGCAAGAACTCGACACGCTCCTGGATCGCGTTGATCACGTAGTCGATTTCGGCCTCGGTGGTGAACCGGCCAATGCCAAACCGGATGGACGAGTGGGCCAACGCGTCGTCGGCGCCGAGCGCATGCAACACGTACGAGGGCTCCAAGGAGGCCGACGTGCACGCGGACCCGGACGACAACGCGATGTCCTTCAACGCCATCAAGAGCGACTCACCCTCGATGTACGCAAACGATATGTTGACGCACCCAGGGTACTGCGACTTGGGATCGGCGCTCCCGTTGAGCTGCGTCGATGGGATCGCTAACAACCCGCTGCGCAACTTCTCGGAGAGTCTCGTGATGTGTGCCAGGTCGTACTACAGATGTTAGTAATAGAACAAAGAGCTGTCCGGCCGTAGCCAGCCAGCAGCTCGCGGAGGCCTCCACGGAGTGGCCCGAGAGGAGCGGACGCGCGTGCCCCCGATAGGGCTACCAGTAGTCCACCAGGCCGCGTGTGCCTCCGGCGGCGCTCCCGCGGGGCAACTCCGTTGGGGAGCCTCCCTTCGGGAGAACAGCTCCACGCAGTGGCCTCCACGGAGTGGCCCGAGCGGAGCGGACACCCGCTGGCCGTCTTTTAGTCTGCCGACGACTCTGGCCGTCGGCTCGTTGTATACATACCTTACTTTCCACGTTCATCAATCTGGCTGCCTCGCCGAACCCGGCCACCAAGGGCGGGGCCAAGGTTCCCGAGCGCAAGCCTCTTTCTTGTCCTCCTCCTGTGATGATTGGGTCCAATCTTACTCTTGGTCTTCTTCTCACGTAGCACGCACCGATTCCCTTGGGCCCGTAGATCTTGTGCAGTGAGATCGACATCAAGTCGATGTTCAACTCGTTTACGTCGAGCGGCACTTTGCCGTACGCCTGTGCTCCGTCCGTGTGGAAGAACACTTTGTTGGCTCTACAGATTTCTCCAATTTCCTTGAGCGGCTGGATCACGCCGATTTCGTTGTTTACAGCCATCACCGACACCAAGCACGTCTCCTTGCGGATGGCCGCGCGCAAGTCGTCGAGGCTGATGAGCCCCTCGGCGTTCACCGGGAGGTACGTCACCTCGAACCCTTCGTCTTGCAAGTGGCGCGCCGAGTCAAGCACACACTTGTGCTCGGTCTGGGTGGTGATGATGTGGTTTTTGGTCTTCTTGTAGAAGCGCGCCACACCCTTGATGCTCATGTTGTTGGACTCGGTGGCGCCCGACGTGAACACAATCTCCTTCGGGTCGGCGCCGATCACCGACGCCACGTGTGCACGCGCACGCTCCACCTCCTTCTCGGTCTCCCACCCGTACGCGTGCGTGGACGAGTGCGGGTTCCCGTAGAGCCCCGTGTAGAAGGGCAACATCTTGTCGAGCACCCGCGGGTCCGTGGGCGTGGTGGCCTGCACGTCGAGGTAGATCGGCCGGGTGCCGAAGAGCGAGTCGTCGCGCGACACGTTTTTGAGCGACACCGCCAGCCCGTCGGGCGGAGTGGCGCCGCCGGCGCCCGCGGTGGCAGCAGCTACAGCAGCAGACGCAGCACGAGACGGAGTCGTCGCAGCATCGGCGTTGGTGGCTAGCGTGCGCAGCTGCGATGACAGAAGCAAGCGCAGCGCCAACACCCGCACAGAACGGCCTCCCACACCAGCAGAAGCAACACCAGCAGCAGAAACAGAGCGCCCAGCAATATAAATCGGTCTGGAAAACATCGTTGGTCGCTGTGGCAAAAGAGAAACAGCGAAAGCAACCGCCCTCCTCCGCACGGAGCCCGCCAGTTTTATTTTTCGCCTTTGGCCAGACCGGTCCGGTCGCAGAGCCACGAGAAAAATAACTAAGCAACGGCGTACTGCAGACAGCCCCACCCACTGGCCCTTTGCAGCCACAGCGGTCCTCAGCAGGGCTACCAGCAGTCCACTGGCGTGTGCCTCCGGCGGCGCTCCCGCGGGGCAACTCCGTTGGGGAGCCTCCCTTCGGGAGAACAGCCCCACGCAGTGGTCTCCACGGAGTGGCCCGAGCGGAGCGGACGCGCGTGCCCCCGGCAGGGCTACGACCAGTCCACTGGCGTGTGCCTCCGGTGGCGCTCCCGCGGGGCAACTCCGTTGGGGAGCCTCCCTTCGGGAGAACAGCCCCACGCAGTGGTCCCCACGAAGTGGCCCGAGCGGAGCGGACAGCGTGCCCCGGCAGGGCTACCAGTAGTCTAGTGGTCCTAGCCTCCGGCGGCGCTCCCGCGGGGCAACTCCGTTGGGGTGCCTCCCTTCGGGAGAGGCGGTCAGCGCGGTGGCATGCCCCGTGTGGAGTGCACACCCTCCGCGCTGCTGCTCGTGTTTTCTCCGCCGATCGGTGCGTGGTAGCGCCGTTCGCATTTTCCGCGCGCGCGCGCAGACGCGACTCCGCTAGGCGCGGGCTCTGGCGCTAGCGAGCGCGGGTTTAGCGCGTCTTTCTCACGCCGTGGGCCTCTCTCTCGGTAGTCGTCGTATACCTGAGTCGCGGCCATGTACCAATTGTATGCGCAAACCACGTTCCCCGCGGACCACTCGTACAAGTTCCTCCAGCTTCCGCCGGATCTCTTGGCCTATGTGGAGCGCGGGTCCGGTGCGCTCACCGTCAAGGTGCCCGATGCCGCTGCCAACTACATGGTGTTGTGCACCGAGACCCGCACCTACGAGTTGCTCCAGATGAACCACACAAACACCGTGCTTTTGCTGAACGATCTGGCCGTCAACTCTGTTGGCCATCGCCTTCTTGCTTCTCCTTCTTCTTCTTCTGCTGCTGCCCTGTCCGTCCTGCCTGCTGCTGATCTGCGCAAGCTCGTCGCCTTCTCATCGCCCTCCTACGAGTACGTCACGCAGCCAACAACGCGTCGTGTCGATCTCTCCCATCTTCCTGTTTACGATGGCCGCTCGCTCTTGTCCGGTGCCACTGCCAGCACCACCACCACCTCGCGCTCTGGTGCTGGTCCCGGCTCCGACCTGAGCACACACCAGTCGATACAGGAGTTGATCGCCAACGCGCCAGTCTCACGCGCCGAGTTCTTCGCCGCCTGGCACGAGGCTTGCGGCAGCGAATACAACGGCGTGGCCGTGGTGCTATCGCGGCCGTACGTCACCGATCTCCTCTCCACGTTGCTCACCGTACTCATAGCCGACGGCGTGGACTACCGCGGGCCCATCAACGAGCACGAGCTCGTGGCCCGTGCGCGTGCCCAGAACGACGCGCTCGAGCTCCACTATATAGACACAGTGCTCCGCAAATTTGCCCGGCCAACCGCGGGGTCCGAGCCCAGCGGCACCATCGAGCTCAACCACAGCAAGATCGCCACCTGGTTCGGCATCGACGCGCTCTTCTCCACGCGGCACGCCGCGGTGAGCGACCACGACTTTCTTCTCCGGTGGAAGCTGCTGCTCCCGGCGTTCTACAACGTGCCCATAGACCTCGCCCAGCTCCGAGGAAACTACTGCCGACCAAGCGCAGACACAATACAGCACGTGGACCCGGAGACACTCCTGACAGCAGACATAGGCAGCCGGTTCAAAGACTTGCTAGCAGTGGCAAAGGAATGGGACTACGACGACTTTGTGCCGTTCATCCAAGCCTACGTGCCGGCAGGAAAGAAGCCCGACTCGCTCATCCTCAAGCACGGCCGCAAGCGGCGTGTGGGGAAGAAATTCGTGGTGAGTCTGCGCTAATACATAGAAATACACGCTCCATGCCATTTCCCTTCGTAGCCACACGGAGGGCGCATCCGCTCCGCTGAGGCCCCCCAACGGAGTTGCCCCGCGGGAGCGCCGCCGGAGGCACACGGGACTGTTCCTAGCCCTGCCGGGGGCACGCGCGTCCGCTCCGCTCGGGCCACTTCGTGGAGACCACTGCGGGGAGCTGTTCTCCCGAAGGGAGGCTCCTCAACGGAGTTGCCCCGCGGGAGCGCCGCCGGAGGCACACGGGACTGTTCCTAGCCCTGTCGGGGGCACGCGCGTCCGCTCCGCTCAGGCCACTCCGTGGAGGTCACTGCGTGGGGCTGTTCTCCGAAGGAGGCTCCTCTACTTAGCTGCTGCTTTTCGCAGCCATTCCCAGCGTCTGCGGCAGCACACGTTTCAGCTCCACCAGCCACTCTGCCCACCAGCCCCCACTACCATGTGGACCCCCTCTCAAGAGCATCTCAACAGAGTAACCCTGCTGGTGCCTCGCGAGAGCCCCGTTGGAGCCCCGATGGAGCGCCGACAGAAGCAGCACGACCGGTTGCGGCAAGACTCTGAATCACTCACGTGACGCATCTCGAAGCGGTTGGATTTTTCAGGCAGAGCAGCCTTCAGCGTGGGGCCCAGCGGCTCGAGCAGAAGTAGAGCAAGCCAGGCATGGATCCCTTTTTCGTGTCGCTCATAGTAAGTAGCATTGGACTGATTTTGGCGGGCTGGCGGCGCCCGGTGTGCCGTGAGCCCCATTGATGTGTCGTACTAACCCCAACCAGAGTGGAGCGTGCGCGGGCACCTCCACAGACCTTGCGTTCTTCCCCATCGATACGGTCAAGACACGTCTTCAGGCCAAGGGTGGGTTCTTTGCCAACGGAGGGTGGAGTGGAATTTATAAGGGCCTCGGCTCGTGTGTGGTGGCGCTGGCTCCGCTGGCTTCGCTCTTCTTTGTGACGTACGACTCGATGAAGCGCGCCACTGCCGACAAGATGGCGCCCGGAGTGTCGCATATGCTTTCTGCGTCGTGCGGCGAGGTGGCAGCGTGCCTTGTGCGTGTGCCCGGCGAAGTGATCAAGCAGCGGACGCAGGCGGGCGTCGCCGGTGTCGGCGGCGCGGCAACTTCCTGGGCCAACTTCTTGCACCTCGTGCGCAACGGGTCGGGCGAGGGCGTGGTGCGGGGGCTCTACCGCGGGTGGAACACCACCATCATGCGCGAGATCCCGTTCACCGTCATCCAGTTCCCGCTCTACGAGTGGCTCAAGAAGAAATGGGCCGCCGCCACAAACCAGGAGTTGTCGCTCTTGCGAGGAGCCATCTGCGGCTCCATTGCCGGGGGTATTGCCGCAGCGGCAACAACTCCCCTCGACGTGATAAAAACCAGAATCATGCTCCACAGCCAGCGCATAGGCGTGGTGCAATTGGCGAAAACAATCGCGCGCGACGAGGGATACGCGGTGTTCTGGAGCGGAGTGGGGCCCCGGACGTGCTGGATCAGTGCCGGCGGAGCCATCTTCCTCGGCTGCTACGAGTTTGTCAGCTCCAGCCTAACTGCCGCCGACAAGAAGGCGCTCGCATAATGCATCCGTAGTAATAGATACATAGAGTCTTGACGTCTGTAGGACACGGGCGGCCGGCCAACGACGAGGCCGCCTCCGCGCACTCCACTTGGACCCGCTGAGTGCAGCTGACCGGGGCACGCGGCCTGGACTGTTCCTAGCCCATCCGAGGGCACGTCCATCCGCTCCGCTCGGGCCACTCCGTGAAGGCTCCTGCGGAGGGCTGTTCTCCCGAAGGGAGGCCCCTCAACGGAGTTGCCCCGCGGGAGCGCCGCCGGAGGCATCGCCTACTGCTGGTAGCCCTGCCGGGGGCACTCGCGTCCGCTCCGCTCGGGCCACTCCGTGGAGGCTCCTGCGGAGGACTGTTCTCCCGAAGGGAGCCTCCCCAACGGAGTTGTCCCGCCGGAGGCACATGCCAGTGGACTGCTGGTATCATCCGCTCTGCTGGGCCACTCCGTGGAAGCTCAGGAACGGCTCAGGCTTTAGGGGTCTACAACTTGTGCTTGTTTTCGTGTATTAACTGAATGCTGTCTCTGCTAGTGGTAGCTGCCGCGGGCGGCTAGTTTTGCTCGTCGATGACGGCGTCGATGTCGATTTCTGTCAACTTGGCGTCGCCGGCCAACGAGATTTTCCTCTGGTTGTCTGCTGCGTACTGCAATTTGGCCAATTTTGCCTGGGGTCCCCATCCGGACACCGGCACGTTCAATTTAAACGGCATGAGCCATGTGGTGACGGTTTTGAAGTCTGCGCCGAGGGTCACGATCTCGTGGATCAAGTCTTCGATGCAGATGAGCCCCAAATCGTCGCCAAACTGCTCCTCAACCGCTGTGTTGTTGTCCAATTTGACAATTTTGCGCTCCTGGGTCTCCTCGTCCACTGCCGAGATACACGCTCTCTTCTGGAACAATTTCCGGATCGAGCTGAGCAGCGGCTTGCCTGCGAGGATGTACGGCGATACAATCTTCAAGATTGGCACTGTGGCTGGCGTCACCTTCACAAAGACCCCCGTATTGGCTGTTTTCAACCGCAAGAGACTCAACACTTTGCGTGCCTTCGATGGGATCTTGAGCCCCTTTGTGTGGTCGGGTACGCGGATGAGAAAGAGGAGCTTGGCCTCTGTCGACTCGTCCGCGTTGTCGCCGTTCTCAGCTTCTTGCAGTATGCTCTTGCGCTGCTCATGCCTGGTGATGTGCTTTATCCGCTTGGCCTCAAGCTCTGCGGACTTGTGGTTCGAGACAAGCGTCTCTGCTCTGATAAACTTTTTGCTCTTGAGAAGATTTCTCTTCTTGTGCTCGGCCTGTCTTGCTCTGGCAGCCTCTTGTTTCTCGATTCTTTTTCTCTCGTTGTTCTTACGCTTGCGCAAGAGGATCTCCGGGTTCGAGTTGAGCGTCGCCATCGTGTGTACAGGGTAGATGGAGGGTAGCGAAGCAGTCTCTGCAGCAGCCCCTGGGCCTTGTAGCTCGTTAATTTTTCAGACCTCATCGCGTGCGATGGCCGGACTGCAGATAAGCGCGATGCCCCAGGCCAAAGGCAGGGGGCAGCGACAACGTGGGCCCTGGACTCAAAAGAAAGACTGAGGAGCTACAGAAAGGGCAGACGAGCGAAATAGAAGCACGGTAGCACCAGCAGCTCAGCCTCGTGGCACTCTGGTCCTGTGCGTGCAACCCAGTGCACATGCCGGGTGTATGCAGTACTTTGCAGCCAAAAGTTGCAGCCACCGGCGCTCTCGAGCAGGCGACACGACACCTGGACCACTTGTAACCCCGCTGCGGGCACGCACATCCGCTCCGCTCGGGCCACTTCGTGGAGACCACTGCGTGGAGCTGTTCTCCCGAAGGGAGGCTCCCCAACGGAGTTGCCCCGCGGGAGCGCCGCCGGAGGCACACGGCCCTGAACTGTTCCTAGCCCTGCCGGGGGCACGCTTGTCCGCTCAGCTCGGGCCACTTCGTGGAGACCACTGCGTGGAGCTGTTCCCCCATCCTCAACGGAGTTGCCCCGCGGGAGCGCCGCTGGTGGCCCGCCGTGCCTATAGTTGCCCTGTGCGCCCACCTGTATATAGCTCCCCAGATTGTTCTCGTAAATGGAGCGCTGGTCCCCCGTTCGGGCCCCGGATTAGGCTTTAGCGTTTGGAGGCAGCTCCTAGCCCCTTCGCTCCCCGGCACCGCTAGGGAGAGCGCGGTTGCAGTCCAAGACACCGCGTCGGCGCTGTTGCCGCGCTCTTGCGGTGCAACTCCGCTGCAGCACAATGCTGGCCGCAGGACCGCCAGCCGCGAAAAGGCAAAAAATAAGCAACTTTGGCCGCTGCTGGACGGGATTTCGATGCTGCAGCAGCGGCATCGGTTGCGCGGCAGCTCGCTATTCTGCGCAGCCTGCTGCTTTTTCTCGCTACCGCTTTTGCACCTACGCCGCCTTCTCTTCTCCACCTCTGCTTCTCCCTCACTCTCTGATGCTCTGTGTCCTATCTCTCTCTCTCTCCCTCTCTCTTTATCCCCCTCCCCTTCTTGTACGTCTCTTCGGTCTCTCCTCGAACACTCGTCCTCCCCTCGCGCCCCTCATCCCATCTCCCCATTGCTCTCCCCACCGCGACACTCTCGCCCACACCGCCCCCTTCGCGGTCACCCGCGCTATTTTTAACTTCCCAGCAGATCGCCAATTTTCTTCGCTGGGGCGCCCGCAGCGTCCGGCGTTCGGCCTGCCCGCAGCACGCGCGATCCTCCCCAATTTGTGTGTGCCCCACCCCGAGCCTGCTTGCTAGGGCTTTCTCTGGCCCAGCGTCTCCACTTCCTCTCCCCCTGCCTTCTCACTCCCACCCGACTCGAGCAGCTCCCACACACACACACACACACACACACACACACACACACAAACACACACCCACACATCTGCACCTGCTCTACCCCTGCCGCTTGACTGTCGAGCCTAGCCTCTCTGCAAAGCCCCTCCGCTTCTCTGAGGATTTTTTTTTTCCCGGGGCCACTCCGCTGCTCCCTGCTGATCTGATCGCAGAAAAAGCACGCCTGTTCCACGAGCGCTCTGCCCCAAACCGCAGCGCCCCAAGATCCAACCAGCAGCTCGAGCAACGCTAAAAGACGCACCGACCGGCCGCCGAGGCACACACACACGCCCCGCACAACAACAAGCACGCCGACCGCCACCCTGCCGCCTCCCGACCCATGGCACGCGTCCATGAATCAAGACTCGTACAGCCCTACTAAAGATGATCTGCAGCAGGGGCACCCAAATCCACACGACGATCTGTTTGATAGAGCAACGCCGTCCTCGCTGGAGCAGCTCTACGATCCGCATTCTTCGCAGCCGGAGTATCTGTCCCTGCTGTACCCTTATACCCAGCCCTATCAGGGCTATCGCATCTCCCACGCGCTGCCGCTATCGCAGCAGCAGCAGCAGCAGCAACAGCAGCCACAACAGCAGCAGCACACACCGCAGCAGCAGCTTCAAATACACCAGCAGATCCAGCAGATCCACCAGAATCACCACCAGCAGCAAATCCAAAATTATAACCAGCAAATGCAAATCCAGTTCGAGCTACAGAGACAGTACAAGCAACTGGGATATCCTCTGTATTCGCCTTCCCAAGTCTCCCATGCTCCCCATCCTCTGCAAAATCTCTCCCTCCAGCATCTGTATCAGTTTCAGCAGCCGCAGCAGCTCTTATCCCAGGGCCTGCCATCTGGAATTTCTGTGGCTGCCCCCTCTTTGGCTGGCCAACCCTTGGCTGGCCAGCCGCTAGGTCCGCCGCAATCGACTTCTCTTGGAGTGATTTCTGGTCCGGGCCAGGCATACGGTCCGACTTATGGCCTGAGCCATAGCCGCAGCCACAGCCGTGCCCATAGCCGCAACCAGAGCCTCGGCCAGGGCCAGCCAAAGGGACTGCCGTCAGGACGAGCGCCGGCACAAACACCGCCCCGCCCGACTCGCGTCAGAACACCGGACCAGTCTGCATCTGTATATATGCCCGCATCGCAGCCTGGTTCCGCACGCAAGAGGCACCGCCGCTCGGAGTCGCTGTCGGTGGACGACATGGACTACGAGCTCAAGCAGATGGCCTTCAAGGCGTCCGAGATCCCGCTTTCTGAACTCGCCTCGAAAATCAGAGCCCTGGAAAACGATGAGTCCCTACCGGACGCAAGTTTGGGCGGCGCACCTGGCACAAGCGCCACCTCTGGGTCCCCGGCGCGGGCAACAGGCGGCTCTTCTGTATCGGACACTCCGCCGCTCATATCCACGTCGAAGGAGCGGCAGCGCCAGATCTACGCCATGGTTTGGCTTCTCGGCTCATGCGAGGCCTCCGCCACCGCTGTGGTGCCGCGTAACCGCATTTACGCACGCTACGTGCAAGTTTGCGCCGACAACAGCCTCAAGCCGCTCTCGCCCGCCAGCTTTGGCAAATTGGTCCGCATCTTGTTCCCAAACTTGACCACGCGCCGTTTGGGAATGCGTGGCCAGTCCAAGTACCACTACTGCGGTATCAAGCTTGTAGGAGACAAGAGTTTACAGGACTGGAGCAGCAACTCGCCTGCTTCGGACGACGGTGCTGGTACTCCTGGAGACTCTTTCCACAGTCGCAGAAATAGCGGTAGTGGTCAGGGCCAGGGCCAGGGCCAGCACCCTGGCGATAGTGATGGCGACGGCGACGGCGACGGCGACGATTTCGACCCCACATTGCATTTTTCACTTCAAAACGGTGCTCCACTCACCGTTGGGTTTTCCATCCCGCATTTGACATACTCCACGCCAGCCTCGGCTTTAGCGGACGTGCTGCCGGCGGAAGCAGCTGCACAGTACCAGGCACAGTACATGTACCAGCCCACCAGCTTGCGCTACATTCCCGACCTCTTCGCACGCGTGGACCGGTCTTTGGGCGGACTGGACGTGGACGCGCCAACTACAGCGTCTAGCGCGTCAGCAGCAGCAGCAAACACCGCACGAACACAAGCCCCGCTCTCACTCCCCTCGATATACCCATACATCCCGCGCGACGCGGACTACGACATCGCTGATACCCTTTACTCGCTCTACAAAGTGCACTGCACCACCATTTTTGACAGCTTGCGGTACATGCAAGTGAAAAAGCTCTTTGGAGCGTTTTCAAACTTTACGGGAATTCTCACGGCCCCAGTGTCCAAGCTCTACATGAGCGAGAGTGTTTTTGAGTGGGTACGAGACTGCGACGCAGTCATGTACCGAGCCATGATCAAAATGCTCACCAAGCTCCACTGCCAGAACGTGCCCGAAGACGTGTTGTCCAACTTGAAGCTTGTCGCAAGCAGCTACATCAGCAAGCTATCGAGCTCGATCCAAAATAAGGTGCCGTACAATTTCGTGGTGATGAAACTCGTGGGCGCGCAGCGCTTCGTCAAAATGCTCAGTAGACTCATCCGCGTTATCGAGACTGGCCAGAACGCCGCCAGAATCTTGAACAACGTGTCCGAGCGCCAGGCTATGCGTGACGACTGGACAAAGCTAAACCTTCGGGAGATTGTGATGCGCGAGGTGCCATGCTCGAGGGCAAACCTTGAGCATTTGGTGCGTATTCTTGGCGAAGGCTCTAGTGCCAGTAGTGCAGGCTCTGATCCGGACGTGGGCCCCGGCACCCGTGCGGAGAACCCACACCAGCAAACCAGCACTAGCGACGGCTTGCTTCTGCTATTTGCGGACAGCCAAGACCCACCGACGCTAAGCACATTTGCTTCATTCCTCGCATCGCTCCCGGGCCACTTCCCACGCACAAACGCACGGCTCTTCCTCCTTGTCACCAGCAACGTACTCACGACATGTCTTCGAGAAATAAGCTTGGCTGGGGGGCAAGCATTCGGCGCGTGGTGGGTTGTACGGTGCTGGGTGGACGAATACCTCGCATGGTACTTTGAGCTCGGCGGCATCTTGTACGATGAGCTTGCGGCTGACGAGCACATACAGCAGCAGCAGCCACAACAGAAACAACAACAACAAGAAGAGCAACAGCAGCAACCCGAACACACAAGCGTGCAGGACTTCCTCGACGAGAGCCACCACAAGAGCATGGTGGACTTGCTCGACGACCTGTACCTGTTCGACGCAGTGGACAGCGCGACACAGCAAAACACAATGGAGTACGACGTAGGGGTGGAGCGACTTCTAGCACAACGCGACGACATCTTGGGCTCCCAGGCCCACCAGCATTAAAAGAAACCCAAAAAAAGGAACTGGATAGAGGTAAATAGAATGGTTTATTTACAATACACATATAGATACACACGCACCGGCGGTGGGTAGACGAATAGAGAACAGCTCCACGCAGTGGCCTCCACGGAGTGGCCCGAGCGGAGCGGACGCGCATGCCCCCGGCAGGGCTACCAGCAGTCCACTGGCGTGTGCCTCCGGCGGCGCTCCCGCGGGGCAACTCCGTTGAGGCGCCTCCCTTCGGGAGAACAGCTCCACGCAGTGGTCTCCACGAAGTGGCCCGAGCGGAGCCGACGTGCGTGCCTCCGAGCTGCGAGCAGTTCCTCTAGGAGGATCCCTCCAGCCAAGCCTACACAGAAATCCAAGAGTATATCTAGCATTACATATATAAGAAAGGTGCCGCTCTAGCGCGGCGTATGGCGCCAGTAGGACGGCGGTCTACTGGGGAGAGGCAAGGGGAGAGCGAGAGCCCAGAAGGCTGCGTCGGCCTTTATTCTCAATTCGGCGGCCATGGGAGCTGGCAGTCCTGCGTGGGACTGTTCTCCCGCAGGGAGGCTCCTCAACGGAGTTGCCCCGCGGGAGCGCTGCCGGAGGCACACGCCAGTGGACTGCTGGTAGCCCTGCCGGGGGCACACGTATCCGCTCCGCTCGGGTCACTCCGTGGAGGCCACTGCGTGGGGCTGTTCTCCCGGAGGGAGGCTCCTCAACGGAGTTGCCCCGCGGGAGCGCCGCCGGAGGCATACGCCAGTCGACTGCTGGTAGCCCTGCCGGGGGCACGCGTGTCCGCTCCGCTCGGGCCACTCCGTGGAGGCTCCTGCGGAGGGCTGTTCTCCTACACGTCGTTGAGGGCGACGCAGACCGCGCCCTTGTGGTGGCCGTTGTACTGGCGCACGGTCTCGCTGTTGGATAAGTCCCAGAGGCGCACGTAGTGGTCCAGACACGCGGTGACCAAGTAGGCGCTGTCCGCACTGAAGGCACAGTCCCACACCCAGCGCTGGTGGCCCTGGAGCGTCGTCTCCAAGTTGAAGTTCTGCTCGGTCAGCCATATGCGCGCGGTGTGGTCGGCCAGACACGTGGCCAAGTGGCGCATGTCCGTCAGGAGCACCACGCGGGTGATGTACTTCAGGTGCGAGCGGAACTTGGTGACGGGCGTCAATGAGGTGACGTCTCTTGTGTTTTGCATTTTCCACACGTAGCAGTTGCCCTTGTTGTTGCCCGCCACGAGCATCAGTCCGTCGCTCGCCACCGAGAGCGAGTTGATCGGCACGTCGTCCTCCGGGATCAAGTGGTGCGTGCACTGGTTCTCGCCCAAGTCCCAAATGCGGATGTTCCCGTCTTGGTCGCAGCTCACCAACTCGCCCTGGTTCGGGTGGATCACCACCTCGTTCACCGGGCAGTGGTGCTTGTAGTTGCGCTGCACCAGCGGCGACCGCACGTCCCACACCTTCACGGTGCCGTCCTCCAGTGACGTCACCATCCACTTGTTTTCCACCTGGAACGCCAACAGCGTCACGTTGCTTGTGTGGCCCTCGAATGTCATCACCGGGTTCGAGTTGTTCGCCGACCCGCTGCTGCCGCTTCCCGTCCCGCTCCCCGCGGCTCCTCCTCCACCGCCGACCCCGTTGCCGTGGTTGCTGCTGCCGTTGTTGTTTGCGTTCGAGTGCACGTTGGCGGCAGAAGACGCGCCGTTGCCAGCGCTGCCCGCCTGACGGATGTCGTAGAGGCGCACGTAGAGATTGCCGGCGGCTGCCAAGTACCGCTTGTCGCTGGTGATTTCAAGCCGGTTGACCTGCGAGTCCGTGTGCTGGATCGTGCGCGAGCACACGCCCGTCAACGCGTCCCAGAACCGGATCGTGTGGTCGTACCCTGCAGACGCTAGTATCACAGACATGAGTGCACTGTCGACTCCCTCCTCCCCTTCCCTCCAGCCGCCCTTCGCTCCGCCATATACCCACACTCTTCGGTCACGTGGTGTGTCACGTGACTCGTATCGCTGGCTGCGAACAAGCTGCCCTCGCCCCACGGGGGGTCCGCCTACAATTGCACTAGGACTGGCTATATTGCGTATATATGTCTGTATGTACTGTGTGGCGGACGAGCACGCGTCTAGCGGCTCGCCTCGCTTGCCCTGGCACTGCTGCTGTACCGCCGCTTCGTTGGTGGCCGAGCGGAGTGGACGCGCGCGCCTCCGGCGGTGCTCCCGCGGGGCAACTGCGTTGAGCAAGTCTCCCTTCGGGAGAACAGCCCCCCGCAGGGGCCTCCACGGAGTGGCCCGAGCGGAGCGGGTAGGCGCGCCCCCGGCAGGGCTGTGAGTGCCTCCGGCGGCGCTCCCGCGGGGCAACTCCGTTGGGGTGGCTCCCTTCGGGAGAGACTTAGAAGTTGTCTGTGATGGCCTTCTTTTGCTCGGGGCTCAAGCTGAGCGGGTAGTCCACCTTGAACACGATTTCCAAGTCGCCTCTTGTGCCCGGCGCCTTGCTCACGGGCATGCCCAAGCCTGGGTACGTTGTGGATGTGTTTGGTTGCACTGGGTTTGAGCGGTGCAACAGGATGCGTTTGCCCTCGATTGTGGTCACCTCCTTTTCGAAGCCGCACAACGACTCTTTGAACAGGAGCGGCACCGTCATCTTCAAGTTGTTGCCCTCGCGCTTGAACACCGGGTGTGGCTTCTCTTCGATCACAAACTTGATCGTTTGTCTTGCCTGTGCCTCTGGCTGGTAGTCTCCGGTGTTGGCAAACGTCACTTTGGTGCCCACTTTCCAGCCCGGCTTGATGGCGATTTCCACAATCTGCTGCTCTTTCCCTCCGCTCACGCCCTTCCGGTTGATTTTCATCTTTTTGGTCGCGCCGTGGTACAAGTCTTCGAGCGATACCGGGAGTGGCATCTCCACCGTGTCTGGCTCGGCCCGCGATCTGCCTCCACTGCCTCCGCCAAATCCGCCTGCTCCGCCAAATCCGCCGGGCATTCCACCGCCAAATCCGCCGCCGCTGTGGCCGCCAAACCCTCCAAAGTCGTCGTGGCCGCCGCCCATGCCGAAACCGCCCATCTGGCTGAATATGTTGAACGCGTCCGCCTGCGAGAACCCGCCGCCGCCGCCGTTGCTAAAGTGGAATCCGCCCGGTCTGCCGCCTCCCATACCCCCGGCTCCGGCAAACGGATTGCCGCCAGGACCGCCGCCCGCAGGAGCATTGCCGCGCGCAGCCTCCAACCCATAGTCGTCATACACCTGTCTCTTGTCGGCGTCCGAAAGAATGTCAAACGCCTCGGAGATCTCCTTGAACTTCTCCGTGTCCCCAGTGGGCTTGTCCGGGTGGTACTTCAACGCAGCCTTACGGTACGCCTTCTTCAACTCAGCCTCGGACGCCGTCGGCGACACCTCCAATAAATCGTAAAGCTTGCTCTCTTTAACCATTTTGCTTCTTTTCTTGCCGCTTCTGCTGCTGGAATTGGCCCTCTTCAAAACGAATTTTTTTTGCTTTTTTCTTGCTGTTTGTTCGGTAAGACGAAAAGAAGGGGGGGACCTCTAACTGTTGTTATCGCTGCTGGTTTGTGCCTATATATACCTAGCCTTGTGCTCAGTTACTGCCTCATCTGAAGAAGAAACTGGAAAAGTTTCCGCGCGCAATTTTCGGCCCTGGCCGCCGCTTATATGTCGCAGCGTTGTGTGTGTGCGCGCGCGCGCAGTGCGCTCAGTTGTGCCGTCCTCCGCCGCCAATCAGCGCACCGGCCCTGGGGCGCTTTCTCGTGCCAGCCGCGCGCCCTGGTCATACTGGCGGCATCCGTGGGCCAATCCGAGCGCACGCCGCTGACGCCGCCCGTCTGCTCGTGCGCCCGCTACACTGTGCCCAGGCAGCCGCCGCCAGCGCCCAGCACCTGCGAGAGCCTTCCAGAACCTTCCAGTGGCTGCAACTGCGCGAACCGCATTCGCAACCCCCAGCCGCCCGCCAAACCGCCGCAACCGCCCCCCACCAAACCGTCGCTGCTCGCACACGCAAGGGGCCGCGCAGCCCCCGCCGTCCCCCTGGAACCCGCTACACGCATCGGGGCATAGCTGAAGCATATATTAGTTGGCCGCATCGCAGCAATCTAGATACCATATGTACGTCACGTGACACGCCTACACCCCAAGCCGACCAGTAGTCCAGGCGGCCGTGGGTGCCTCCGGCGGCGCTCCCGCGGGGCAACTCCGTTGGGGAGCCTCCCTTCGGAAGAACAGCCCTCCGCAGGAGCCTCCACGGAGTGGCCCGAGCGGAGCGGACGCGCATGCCCCCGGCAGGGCTACGACCAGTCCAGTGTGTGAGCCTCCGGCGCGCTCCCGCGGGGCAACTCCGTTGGGGAGCCTCCCTTCGGGAGAACAGCCCTCCGCAGGAGCCTCCACGGAGTGGCCCGAGCGAAGCGGACGTGCGCGCGCCCCCGGCAGGGAAACGCGCGGCGCACACGTTGTGGTCAGCCGTGCGGCAGAGCCTCAAGGGCCTACTGCTTCTTGGCGGCCTTCTTCAACGCGCGCGCTCTGATGCTTTTGTGCATGCTGAGGTTGATGTTGTTTGCCACTCTCGAGCATGTGCCCACGGTGTTTTCGATCGCGTAGTGCATCAAGGCGTGGGTCCAGTATGGGGTCAGGGCGCCGTATTTTTCTTGTGCTCCTCCTCTGCGGCCCACCGATTTCAACGCCAGGCTTACAAACGCCTTGGGCGACGGGATCGTGGCGCTTGTTCTTCTGATTTTCAGCATGGCCAGAGCCACCAAGTACGAGATCACGAGCTCCACGTCCACGCCCTCGGACTTCAATTCTCCCGCCAATGCCGCCGACCAGGCCTGGAGGAACGCCTTGGAGCCCGAGTACGTGGCGAGCAATGGCGTGGGCAAGAGCCCGGCAAACGAGCCCATGGTGAGAATGAGACCGCGGCGACGACCACCGGCACCGGCACCGCTGCTGCTGCTACCCGCCGACGCGCGCGTGGCCGCCAAAATGTGGGGGAGCACGGTCTGGGTGATCTTCAAGGTGGCGGTGGTGTTGATGGTGATGATGTCGCGCAACTCGCGGTCCGGGGTCTCGGCGAACGGCACGGGCATCGAGTGCGACTGGCCCACGTTGTTCACGAGCACAGTCACGGGCACGCCCTGGAGCGCGGCATCAAGCGCCTGGTAGTTTTTTTCCTCGTCGCGCGCCGCGTCAAAGGCCACCACCTTGGTGTCCACGCCCGTGTAGGTGGCGCGGATCTCGTCGCTGAGCGCCTCCAACTTGGCAAGCGTGCGCGACACCAAAACAACGTTGAAACCTCTCTGCGCCAATTGGAGCGCAAACTGCTTGCCAATTCCATCCGAAGCACCAGTAACCACCGCCCAGCTGCCCAGCTTGGCACCATACTTGGCCAAACTAGCAGGAGGAAGCACAAACAAGTCAGCGCCAAGCGCAAGCGTATTGAGCGAAAACTGCGTCAACTTGTACACACCAACAAGAAGAGCCAAGTACAACACAGACTGCGCCGCTGCGCTGTCCGTCAACAGAGAAATAAAGTCAGGAATCGCCATTGCGGTGTATCACGTCTACGCCTTGCAAGAGCAGTCCCGTCTCCGTGGCACTCGCCCGCAATTTTGGACGCGCGTACTGGTGCTCTTTGGTACTGCATAAAGTTGGCCGTGAACCCTCAGCCTCCCAGTGGCCCAGAGGGCGGACTGCGTGCCCCCGGGAGGCCATCCAGGAGTCCAGTGGGCCGTGTGCCTCCGGCGGCGCTCCCGCGGGGCAACTCCGTTGGGGAGCCTCCCTTCGGGAGAACAGCCCCACGCAGTGGTCTCCACGAAGTGGCCCGAGCGGAGCGGACGCGCGTGCCCCCGGCAG